>PVJC01001719.1:0-20097 GCA_004026665.1 Murina feae
AAGATGACCTCATAAGTTAGTGAAAGGCTATTAAAGTGGAATTCAAATGACATAACATAGTCTTATTTGAGATCTGACTTATTTTTAAAATAAGGAATTGTCTAGATGGTAATCTGTTTAAGCAGTGGTATAGCATAGGTTCCAACCAATCCAAAGAGATGCCAGGCATCTCTTTGTTTCTCAGTGGTTAGCGTGTGGCCATAGACCAAAAGATCGTGTGTTAAATTCCGGGTAGGTTTCAGATTTGATCCCTGGACCCAGTCGCTCATGTGGGAGGCAACCAATTGATGGTCTCTCTCACATTGATATTTCTCTCTCTCTGACTCTCTCCTTTTGCTCTCTAAAAATCAGTGGAAAAAATACCCTGGGATGAGGATTAACAAAAGACAAAAAAAAAAAAAAAAAAAAAAAAAAAAAAAAAAAAAAAAAAAAAAAAAAAAAAGACAAAACAACAAAACTTGATGGGGGAACAGGAACATCCTGGAAGAATGTCACCCAGCTTTTGGCCATGTAAATTTTCTTGAAACTGAATTGCACAGTAAAGAGCGTCAGAGCCTGCACCGTTAGTCTTCACCCTCACCCTCGGTGCTTGTATGATAAAGGGCTAAATAGAAGCTTCTATTTGATGACTAGATGTTATGCTTAGACCTCAAGTTTCAAATAAGTATTTTAGGAAGCAACAAATCTCCGTAAGTCTGTCCTGGAACAATGTGAAAGTATCGTCTGTTTAGAAAACCCCGAGTTTTTCAGGTCCTTCTATAAAGCAGTGTAGAGGCTGGCTTCTAAAATGGCAAGGAATCCACTTGGCCATAAAAGACACAATTTCTAGAGCCCAATTCCAAAGCCTTTCACATTTCATTATGTTTCTACAGACCTCAGCTCCTAAGAGAGCACAATTGTAGGCCTGTAGGTGAGTCTGAATATAATCTTTAGTAAGGCCTAGAGATAAAGATTTCAATGCGAACAGAATCCATTTAGGATAAAGTGGACAGAATAATTCTAAATTATGGCCTTGAAACTCCCCCTTCTCTTATAGGAAAAAGATAAGCTAAAACATTCCAGTTAATGGAACATGAGCTACTAATTTCCTAAAAAAGACAAAAGGAGGGGAGAATATTGCTCTTATGTGGAAAGAACAAGTTTCTTTAGCCTCTGTGTTGACAATGAGAGACTGTGTCAAGGGAGAAAGTGATAGGAGAGGCTTAGATCAAAGCAAAGAATGAAGGAAAGCTAAACAAAGACTCTTATCAGTGCTGAAGGTGAGTTCACCTTCCTGCCTTTCAGTTCCTGTTCACTGACAGAACACTGTGACCGCAGGGCTGAGTCTGCTCTCTGCCTCTCTGCATGCGTGCGTGCGCACGCATTTTCATCATTTGTAAATAGAGTTTCCCCTATGGTATTTTGTTCCTGCCTCCTGGAAAAATGCATAAACATGGAACTATCATCACAGGCTCACCTTATTTACATGAGAATGTGGCAAATGAATTTATGAAGAGTGCTCGCTATTTTGGAACTGAAAACAAGTTTTCTTCTAGGCTATGAAAGCATTTACTGGTAAAGGTCAACTGATCTGCAGAGCTGGAAAAGGTGCTCAGATCACCAAATCCCACTGAGAAGGTAGTGCTTCTGGGAGATGGGACTCTTGTCACCCAGCTCATCGTCTGCACGTCTGAGACCTGTGAGAGAAGTGGAAACTTTTGTGTTGGACAAAGGAGAAGGTGATGGTGTTGCACTATGACCTCTGGCAGCACTTTACCTATCTTTTGTCTACAGCAAACATGTCAAACTCAAAAGCTAACACGGGCCAAATAAACAAGGTTTAAGTTTATGTGGGCTGCAAAAAAACCCAAAAGCTTCAATTTTCATAGAAACATAGGTTTATTTTGATAGAGACATGCTGAATACAATGGGATGAAATAAATGAGTAATCGTTAACATAAAATAATAAGACATTTTAATAAAATTAATATTTTTTCCTGAACATTAACTTACCAGACACTAAATAACTGTACCAATTAATAAGTGTAACGCAAATAAATCTATTTTTCTTGATCTCCGAAAGCGAAATATTTCCTGTTGTGCACACCAAACAAGTCAGTCCAAGAGTAATGACGTGGCAGTCGGCTGCCACATTCATTGCTAGTATTAGTGAAGAGAAATGGTGCACCTGTGCATAAGGTGCATAGGGAAATGAATGCAACACGATTATAGTAATCAGTCATTAGTGAACATTGTAGTTCGTTATTAATAAGTATGTACAATAGGTTATTGCAAAAATTATGTTACAAAATTTTTATTAAAATGTTTCTTACATATCATTATATTGGCTGGGCCGCAAAAAATATTCATTGTGGGCCACATGCGGCCCACGGGCTGAGAGTTTGACATGCTTGTTCTATAGCATCTAAAAAACATCCTCTCAGTTCCTCCCCTCAGAGGCCTAATTTTTGAGGCTGTGTCACTCTGGGCTAGATAAGTGGTACAGGAGAAAGAAAGAGCTTTTGCTTTTGCTCAAGAGGGGCTGGACCTCTTAGGACACTGGGTCTTAGATGGAGAACCCATGAGAAGTTGTGGGTGTATAAGAGTGAGTCTTTACTGCAGAAGCCAGTGGCACAACAGTCCTATACAGGCAAAGCAGTCCTTCGCAGCAAAGTCCATATAGGCCGGCAGTGGACACCGGCTGGTGAACAGAGACATTTTTCCCACAAAAGCAGCATTAGTCTCTGTACCCACAGTTCTTATCTGAGCAGCCACATGCTGCCCCCTAGACTCACCACCTCACATCCTAGGGGTACCTAAGCTCTCTGACTCAGCAGCTTCTCTTGTCTCCCCTGCCCAGCACACTGGCGGGTTAACATGGTAGCTACATCTGAGCTCTCTATGAGCTCTTAGCCTTACATCGTAGCAGTGCCAACTCTCAGCTCCATCTCTCCAGCTTCGTCTTCTCCACACTCCCTCTGCCCAGCTGCTGTCTGCTTCTTACATTAGCTGGTCCGTACGTATATATTACTCCAGAGATAAAGAAGGCTAGTTGCCAACAGTGACATCAATCATTGGGGTTACGGAAGGGCACAGCGGACCGTGAGATTGTGGTGGCCTTGCAGCCGTGCGTGTATGGTATCTTAGCCTAGGTGCAGAGTGGCCTTGGACAATCCGGTGTATTGACAACAAGACCTCTGTGCTTTAATTGGCCTTGACTACCAGGCTTCCCTGGTGTGATTCCCACAGGTGGCATGCATACATTGTAGCTGTTTGTGTGTATGAGAGAGGGGTGCTATGCGATGATATAGCTATAGGTAGACATTTATCCTTTAGTAGTTCCCGATTCATTAAAGGACTATTTGAAACCATTACTGCAATTTGTTCTGTCTTAAAAATAAGCTAGATATAACAGTATCCTATAAATAACTGCTCATTTTTCTTAGTTCTTCCAAAGTCATACTAGTAAGTTGAAGTCAAGATTGCCTAACCAGTTCTTTCTAATATTTTTCCTAAACCCCTGGGAGTTATTTTTTTGTTGTAAGGCAGCGGAGGAGGGGAAGAGGGGGAGAACAGTGTTGAATGTTAAAAAATAGACTGATTCATGGACGTATATATGTGTTTCATTGCAAGGCAGAGATATTATTAGATTTGCATTGGCAATAGCCCTTCTCCAAAGTACACGCATACTTCAGATTGATTTCGTTTGGCTCAAATTGAGTCTTCAAAATTAGATAGGGTTTTATTTCTCAATTTGAAAAAAATCTTACCCATTCTCAAATGGCATGGCAAAGGACACGAGAGCCTCTAAAAATAAAAATCACATCTCCTGGCAGTAAAAACTCCACTTTCAATTTTTAATATCTCTTTTTATTAGGCTTCTGAAAAATAAACCTGCCATGGACAGAGACAGGATGTGAATATAAACACCGCTTGCTAAACACTCAAGCCATCTGTCCCCATGTGCACTCTCAAGAGTTGGTCTAAAATGCAATTTTCAAACTGAAACAACAAACCTTTTCTCAGAATCCGGGGCGGAGAAGCTGAGGTAAGGCAGTAAGAAGTGCTCCAAATCCTAATTACTCCTCCGGGAGCCAGTCACCGGGCGAAAACCCGCCTAGTGCTCCGGCTCCCGCACCATGCAGACACACACGCTGGCATGTTTCTCGTTCTGTTGTTTCCTGTCGTTTGGAGAAGTTGCTATTTGTCACACACTAAACAGAGGAGGAGAGGACGGCGAAGTGCGTTTCAGTTTCTTAGGCAATCTTTGTCAATAATCAATGTTCTGAAAGGCTTTTTTTCCTTGTGTGGGTGCACTGTCAGGCTGTCTGAGAGTCTGTGTCTTGGAGCCCCAATGGCAGTAGTTGCTCACAGGGGCCTCAGGGGCCATGCCCGCCATGAAGGAGCTGATGCTCAGGGCTGCACCTCGACCCACTCAAAGCCCCATTATCTTAAGTAGAAATGTTTTGAAATGTTTCACTTGAAAAATGTTTTTGTGGTGTGGTTTTCTATAACGTTTAATTCAAGGTGAAAGGCGTGGATAAAGCAACTGCCCTGTAACCTTACAAGGCACAGGCACTCTGTGAGTGATACATGACAACTTAGGGACCACCTCATACATAAGAGCAGTGAGTGGCCAACTCTAACAGTGACCAAGCTCCCCGGGTCCCGCAGCATCAGCCATTGATCAAAGGAATCATCCCTGATCTGAAATCTCTTTGTTGCCTCAGTTCTTCCCTATCGGAAGCAACATTAATTGACTGTAAAGCTGGAAAGATGTGCAAGAGGTAGACAATGACAGGACTTATAAGTCAGGTTAAAAGGTGCACTTTATCTTCAAAGTCATGAAGTTCCACAGTTGCAGTTTCAGCAGATTTGAGTTGCAGGAAAAGCATTGTTAACTGCTGGCAATGAAGAGACCAAAAGAGAATGCTTTTCTTCTTCTTTCACAGATATATATATCTGTGATGGATGAGAGTAAGTAAGAACAGAACACTTGAAAATGAAATAAATATTTACTTTTTTAGGTATTTAAGTTATTTGTGTTGTTGTTGGTTTTTTTTCTTCAATTTATCCAATAAATATATGAACGTCTACTCTATGCCTGCTGGCATCGTTCTGGGTACTGGGACAAAGTCATTTCCTTCATGGAGCTTACATTCTAGAATGGAAGAGATAGACAATGAGCAAATACGTAAAATGTATAATCTGTTAAATGGTAGTTAAGAAGGGGGGGAGAGAGAGAGAGAGAGAGAGAGAGAGAGAGAGAGAGATGGAACATGCAAAGAGTGGCAGGGGAGGTGGGAGTTTTTTTTTAAAGATATGATGGCCATGGAAGACCTCTCAGCAAAGATCCAGTAGAGGTGAGGTGCGGGTTCCTGTGTGGTTATGTAGCGAACATTCAGGCAGTGGGAGCAGCAGGGTTAGACTCTAAGGGAGCATCAGAACCGAGTGCTCAAGGAGGAAGAATAGGCCAGTGAGGCTGGAGTTACATGAGCATGAGAAGCCGAGGAGAAGATGAACTCAAAGGGCTTGAGGATGGGGCACAGAGCAATGTAAACTTTTGACTTTACTCTGAGTGAGATGGGAGTCGTTTCTGTGGAGGAGAGACGTGAGCTAACGATTTCACACGATCTTTCTGGCTGCTGTGCTGCTAGGGACTTTTGTGGGTAAGAGTAAGGCAGGGTGACCAGTTAAGAGTAAGCTGCAGTAATATAGCTAAGAGACCATGGTGTCATGAACTAGAGAAATTAGAAATGAAAATACAGTTCTGGATGTAATACAAAGGTATTGCAAACAATGCCTTACCCTGCTAGAACAATGCCAACAGGCACAGAGTAAGCGTTCATATATTAATTGAATAAATTAAAAAAAAAACAAATAACTTGAATACCTGAAAGAATAAATACTTATTTCACAAATGCTCTGCTCTTACTTACTCTTATCATCCATCACAGAGATACTTTTTCTTTTTAAATGGAAAGAAAAAAACAGCCAAAACTATTCTGTCTGGTCTCTATCTCCAGCAGTTAACAATGCTTTCCCTGCAACTCAAACCTGCCGAAACGGCAACTGTGGAACTTCATGACTTTGAAGACAAAGTCCACCCTTTAACCTGACTTATAAGTCCTGTCATTATCTACCTTTTGCATATCTTTCCAGCTTCACAGTCAATTAATGCTGCTTCTGATAGGAAAGAACTGGGCAAGAAATAGGATATATTAAAAGATTGGATTTAGGTAATGAGAGAAAAGACCAGGGAGAAATGGAAGAATAAAGTTGCCATTAACTGAAATGAGGAAAATGGAGGGTGGGTCAGGTTTGGTGGTGAGGTGGGGTATGGGGATCAGAAATCCACGTTGGGCCAAGTTAAGTTTAAGGTCAAGAAAGCATTGAGTATACTTGACAGCAGTTTAGCAGAGAGGTCTAAGCTAGGGTTATAAAATGGGGAACCTTAGCGTCAACTAGATGTGATCACTAAGGAGACTGATGTTAGCTAGAGAAGAAAGTGAAAGTGGACCTAAATCTGGTACAATCAAATTCTAAATTCTTTGATACCTCCCAGAAGCCCTTTATCAGGAGTTCCATACAATTATTTCCCAAATTTTTCATCTCTCAGTAACCAATTCTGTTCTAATGAAACAGTTTTATTTTCTACAAATTCAAAATATAAATATTACTTTGCTACATATTTGGTTTAAATCAAATTCACAGGTACCCAAGGAACCTAATTTAGAGTTTTCAATGTTTCCATGGCAACGAATATTTTACACTCCAAATAAGCACCTTTCAAATTACTTTTGGAACATTATCTAGTTTCAGTTTGGAAACTGCCTGTAATTCCAACTTAAAAAAAAACACACCACATAAATTTTTATCATCCATTTAATCTTTCCATTTGAACAAATATTCTTCATATTCATCATTTAAATTTATAATACAACCAACATTTATTTCTTTGAACTTTAATGTAGCATATTACTAATATTTTCACTATCAGGCCTTTTTCTTTCTCACTTTATAACCTTCCTTTCCTTTGGCCTTGGTCTGACCTTCCATTCAACCCCATGGATGTACTTTAAGTATTTTCTAATTTTGATGATAAAATCATCTCTATTTTAAGTGATGACTGTGAATTTTGAGTGTTAGGGAAGTATACCCACGTCCTGCCATGCATGCCTTATCGACATGAAATTAATTCCAGGCCAGGCTTGGCTGGTACAGTCTCTGGAGTGATGACTGTTTTCTCTTCTGTTGTGGGTTCCAGAGTGTTCACGACTGTGAGGAGTAGGAAAGAGGATGAGCAGCCATGGAAGTGATGAAAATTGAATGAAGCAGCAACATAGTCTGTTTCTCATTTTTGTTCAGTTTTTTGGAACCCCTTGAAGACACACCATCATTTCCTCTGGCTGCACCTTTTTATACAAGGACTAAGTTGTATTGTTCCCTAGTCTCTGTAGGTAAACTGATTTCTTTTAAAACCTTTCATTGTGTATTTCAAAAATGCCTTTTGATGGTCATTGTGATATTTTGCATGGAATGGTCTATCTAATCAAGAGGATCTCCCAGATGAAGCCTTTTCCCCCTGTTAATCAGAAACAGGTTTTACCCTCATGCTATTAACATTAATCTCTTTGAAAAACATTGAGTTTCAGTATTTGCAAGGCATGTCTTTAAATCGCATTCTTTCAGTTACACCATTCACTGAGTTAATCTTTGGATAAGGTGAAATGTCACCGATTTCACCAGAGCATTTCTCAGTCTCTTTCATTTGTTTCAGTCCAACAGTTTCCTCCTGACTCGGGTAATGATCACTGCGTCCTGCAGTAAAATTCTTTGGCTCTATTGGACTGGAAAGCTGAGATTACTATTTGCACTTCTGGCTCACGTTTTCTTTGCCATCATTCTTTTATATGCTCTGAGGTAATTGGAAAGTAATGCATGAAGGTATTATCCTTTTGCAATAGAAAGAACATAGGAAAGGGCATCTGGAGATCTGGAATGTGGGCCCATAAATCAACGGACAAATACCCTCTTTATGTTTCAGTTTAAGTGGGGTTTGCAGTGCCTTCTCTGCGACCATTATGGTGTAGATTACACGAAGCTCTCAAACTTGGAAAAAATTCATTCTGCACTATTTGCAATCCAGGATGCTGGGGGATGTCGGATAGCCAGTCTTGGCCTGATCTCTGCAGCCCTGATCTAGACAGGAGGGAGCCCGATCCTGTGCATTGAGCATCTGTCCCCTGGTGGTCAGTGCCCGTCATAGCGACCTGACAACAGGTTCTTCCGTCACTTAGGCTTTTATATATATACTAGAAGTTGCTGTGTGAGGGGGTACCCCATGGGCTGCTCTGGGAGTCAGGCTGGACTGCCGCAATGAGCAGCCGGGACCCATGCCTGACTCATGCAGTGCCAGGCTGCTGCAGGAGTCAGGCTGGACAGGCACCGTGGGCAGCTGGGACCCAGCTGGGTGGCCAGAACCTGTGCCCGAGTAGTACTGCGGGGGGCCAGGACCTGTGTCTGACTTCCACCCCAGGCCCCCCTTATCTCCCTGCCTGTATCCACTCTGGGGCTGTCTGAGCCGGAGTCTGATCTAGGCTCTGAACTGCCATGTGGCTCAGGTAGGCCCCCGTCTCTGTCTCCGAAAGGGGCCATGCTCAGAGAGCCTGGCAGCATCAGGGTCAGAGGTCTATGCAAGTACACTCTAGGTAGTTAAAGAACTGTAAGTAAAACATGTGTGTAGTGGTTTTAAAGCATGTATACAAGTTATTTGAGGCTTTTCCTACATAACTGTGAAGTCTAATCCTCTGCCCTTTGAATATAGGCTGGCTTTAGTGACTAACTTCTAGTGAATAGAAAGCAGCAGAAGTTATGTTGCACACCTTCTGAGACTAGATCATAAGTGGTGAGTCATCGTCTACCAGGCTTCCTCTGTCTCTCAGGACATTCACCATCAGAGTCCCAAGCTAATGTGTGAGAAGTCAGTAACCCTGAAACTGCCATGCTGGGGAGACCATGTACAGAGTCCAGTGGACAGACAAAAGCTAAGATTCTGATCACCATTGCCAAAGTGTGTGGGGATTTTTCCACACCAAGCAATTCTGCAGCAACAACTGGTTGTGCTATAATTCAACTCAGTGCAAACAGTGTCTACCCAGAGGTGCTATCAGATTCCACCAGCTAAGGGTTCAGTTCTATAGGATCACCCCAACTTTGATGCTAATTACAAGCCCAGGTTGTTACTTCTGCTTCAGACTGACCTACTGTAAATTGGAGGTTCTAATGACCCCCTTACATCACTTAAGAAAACATTTTATTTACTAGATTACTGGTTTATTGTAAAAGGATGTATAACTCAGAAATAACCAGATGACAGAGATGCATAGGGCAGGTATGTAGGAAGGAGCTCAGAGCTTCCTTACACTCTACTTTCCCCGATCACCTTGTGTTCACCACCAGGAGTTCTCAAAACCTGTCCTTTCAGTTTTTTTATGGATACTTTATTACATAGGCACAACTGCATGAACATGCACAATAGTAACTGATTTCAATCTCCAGCCCCTCTCCCTGCCCCTGGAAGTACAGGGTTAGACTGGAAGTTCCAGTCCTCTAATCGAGGTTACTTTCCTTAGGTGCTTTACAAAAATCACCTCATTAACATAACCAAATTGCTCTGAGCAAAGGAAAATATCTATACTAATAAAAGGGCAATATGCTAATTAGACTGGGAGACCTTCCAGGAGACCTTCAAGACATTCTGTACAAAGCCATGGTGGCGGGGCCAAGGTAGAGGTGGTTAGAGGCCAAGAGGGGAGGGCAGTTGTGGGTGATCAGGCTGGTGGGGGGTGGAGCCATTGAGGGTAAGCAGACCAGCAGGGGGGCCAGTTGGGGGCAAGTAGGCCATCGGTGGGTGGGGGGCAGTGGGGGAAGTTTGGAGTGAGCAGGCAAGCAGGGAGGCAGTTGGGGGTGATCAGGCTCGTGGGGGGCATTTTGGGGCAAGCAGATCAGTAGGCAGAGTGGTTAGGGGCAATAAAGCAGGCAGATAGGTGAGCAATTAGGAGCCAGCAGTCCCGGATTGCAAGAGGGATGTCCAACTGCCGGTTTAGGCCCGATCCCTGTAAACTGGCAGTAGGACATCCTGCAAGGGGTCCCAAATTGGAGAGGGTGCACGCCAGGCTTAGGAACACCCCCTCCCTTGTGCATGAATTTTGTGCACTGGGTCGCTAGTAGTAAAATAAACATGATATCACTCAAGTCCAGTGGTGCTACCCTCTGACTCTTCTAGCATCAACCCTATCAAACATGTGGGGAAGAAAGACTGCAATGATTTCAGCCCTTAGTCTTTGAATTTTCATAACTGACACTGTCTTCTTGCCAAGCCCTGTCCAAATTGCAGTTTCATGAAAAAATAAGTTTTGTTATTTTAAACTACTAATTTTGGGGTGATTATATTACATTTAATAATTGAACACCCCACAAAGCCATGAGCCATCACAGTCTAACCTAATAAGTATTATACTTATTGATGCAAGGTCAACTTTTTTTCATTTTGCTCTCAGATTTCCAAAATTGTGCAAGATCTACGCCAATTTATTAAAATCTTAGTTTCTCTTCTATTCTACAGCATCAGCAAACTCTCCACTGCCTTTTATTCTTGCACTCCAATCGACATTGCTTCTGTACACTGGCCTTTCTTCATCCTTTGGCAGTTTCAAGATCTTTTTAGCTATTAGACATAATGCTCTCAAAGTCCAACTATCTAGTCCCAAATTTTAAGATTTACTTCTCCTTTTACATGGCTGAACGATAATTCATTTTGTGTGTTGTATGTGTGTGTGTGTGTGCATCCTATATATATCTCTCACATTTTTTTTTTTATCCATTCATTTGCCAATGAACACTTAGGTTGTTTCTATGTCTATTTTCTACACTTATGTAGCACAAATCTTTATTAAGACATAAAATAGTGTAGTCATCCAGAAAGTTTCCTTATGCCCTTTCACAGTTAATTCTTTTTTTTAATTTAATTTTTTCATTACCATTTATCCTCCTATGTTCTCTTCCATCTCCACTTGACTATTGAGAATAATAATGCTGCAATAAACACAGGGTTTGAGATATCTCACTGAGATAATGATTTCATGTCTTTTGGCTTCCTGCCTTCATGCATTCTGATTCAGCCACATTGGCCTCTGAGAGTGTTCTCAGGTATTATGTCTTGCTTTTGCTTCTGCTTTAGCCTCCCCCTAAAACTATTCCCCCCAAATTTTGGGTGGTGAATTCTCAGACTTCCTTAAAAACTTTACTCAGCCTTTCCTAAAGACCTATTTAAATGCAAGTCCCCTTTCTCTGGCTCTCTGCATTCACTTTCTCTGCTTTAGCTTTCTCCATAGCAGTCGCTATTTCTAATATGTAATATGTATGTTTTGTTTCCCTCTCATGCATTGGTATGTGAACTCCTTGGTGATAGAAAATTTTGTTGTCTGTGTTCATTCTTAGATCCCCAGCATCTGGAACAGTCACTGGCACTTGGGAGGCACTGTGAATGAATGAATGAATGAATGAATGACATGACATAACATGACAGGTTGTGTTGCAGTTGGCTAGTTGACATAGTGTTAAGTTTTATAGGCTTCTATACATTTATTGATTATAATTTTATTTTTATATTTCAAAATCATTAAACTTTTACCTTTCAGACATTTTCATAGGCCCTTGGAAAGTTCATGGGCCCGGGGTTCAGTGCGTCTAGCATCTATGAGTACGTAGACCTGCGCCCTGTTTCCTCTCTCCTTTGTGCCGTTCGAAGTCCCAGACCATTACTTTAGTTTCCTAAATCAAGTCAGTGGAGAAGAAAATTCTTTACCCTCCCCTTTCAGCTTTACCGAAGGAAGTAAGTTATGTATCCTTCATTCCCACTTACCCTCTTCCTTTCCATGAGTGGGTATTGTGGGCTGAATTGTGCTACTCATAAATTCATATCTTAAAATTCGAATCCCCAGAAACCCAGAAAGTGACTGTATTTGGAGGTAGGTCATCAAAGAGGTAATTAAGCTTAAAAAAGGTCATTGGTGTCACTCCTCATCCAATACGACAAGGTGTCCTTATCAGAAGAGGGAGTTTGGAGCAGGAACACGGAAGAAGACCATGTGAAGAACATGTAAGAAGAGATGCCCTCAGAAGGAATTGACCAGGCTGACATCTTGATCTTGGACTTCCAGACTCCGAAAGGTGAGGAAATAAATACTGTTTAAGTCACCAGAAAGAGAAGTATCGATATGAAAGGATCGAGCCTGCAACTGAGGTACAGGCCTTTGAATGTAATTGAACCTGTGACCCTTGAGTTCTCTAACCACTGAGTCAAACCAACTAGGGCCATGGAACTTTTTTTATGGCAAACTAATACAGGAGGAAGACTTGGGAAGTGCTAAGGGCACTTATATGTTAATGGATTTGACATAAGCAGAGAGAATGAAGGGTGTGTTGGTGAGAACTGGGAGAGAAGGTGCTCTCTTGAACCTCCTGACAAGATCTCCAGATCTCCTGAGCTGTCACTTGGGCTAACAGTTCTGTAGGGGCTTATCTATAAGAGAGTGAGGTGCACTGAAGGAAAGAAGACACTGAATGCCCTTAGGAGAAAAGAGGAGTGTGTGTGTGTGTGTGTGTGAGAGAGAGAGAGAGAGAGAGAGAGAGAGGAGGGGGGAGGGAGGGAGAGAGAGAGAGATCTTATGTTACTTTAAGTTAACCACCTTACAATATTTTTTAACATTTTATTTGACTAGGTCAGAAATTTTAAATACTCACAAGTTTTTATAGTTAATGGAAAGAAGTTTTTAAAATTTTTATTTAGAGAATACAACTTTAATACTTAGGTGACAGGGAAAACTGACCAGACAAAGGTATCTTTGGTTCACAGTAAATGACAACTAGTTCCCACCCTCTTATAGTCAGATATACATATGCATTCAAAACAAAATTGCCTGTGCAATAGAGGGTGCGCACAAATAATGAAGAAGGAACAGATGCATAATATATCGCCTGCACCTAGTTCCAATTATCTCAGGATTGTCATGCTCTTTACGAGCCATAGTGCTTAAACCACACCCAATTTGGTTACAAAATGGCTCTGCCCTTTGCTATCAGGAGGTGGATCTGAAAGATTAAGGTCAAATGGCTTGGACTAGAAGGCAAGCTGGAGATTGTCATTAGGAAGAAAATACATAACTACAAACTCCCTAAGTGTACTGTAGCCTCACTTTTGAGCTGTAAGGTTATCCACCTGGCTGTGGGCTCTGGTAATGAACAGAGAAGGTCAGATTCGTTTTCCCAGTGAGTGAGAGCCAGCATAAAGCAGGGCAGTAATATTCCACAAGAGATGTGATTCCTTAAACATTTGCATTATTTCTGACATGGACAGGTGCTTTGATAATAATACATCAATTTGGGGGCAGATTGTAAAGATGGGAAACATTATTTTAAAATCTGAATGTCTTAACCAATTTGGGCAGCTATAACAACAAGATACCATAGATTTGATGGCTTAAACAAGAAACATTTCTCACAGTTTTAGAGACTGCAAATTCAACACCAAGGTGTCAATATGGTCATGTTTTGGTACAGATCCTCTTTCTGGTCTACAAATAGTCATCTTATTGTAGTATCCTTAGATGGCGGAGAAGAGAGGAAGAGCTCTGGTTACTCTAAAGACACCAATTCTATTTATAAGAGCTCCATTTTCATAACCTAATTTTGTCCCAAAGGTCTCATCTTCAAATACCATCACATTGGGAGTTAGGGTTTCAACATATACATTTGGGGAGGATGGTCAAGAAGGGGCACAAACACTCAGTCCATAGCAAGTCTTCACTAACTGAGACACTTAATAAAATGTATATCCTGCCAACCATTTACTATATGGAAATCTATAGATCCTTTAATTTTTTTCTGAATCTGCAGTCATTCATGAGTAATGACTATTTATTGACTGTCCCTTTCTCCTTGGTATGGGAGAGAGAATTATTTAATGATGCATAAGACAGCCCTGGCTGGTTTGGCTTAGTGGAGGGTCCCAGGTTCAATTCCGGTCAGGGGCACATGCCTGGGTTGCGGGCTCAATCCCCAGTAGGAGGCATGTAGGAGGCAGCCTATCAATGGATCTCATCATTGATGTTTCTGTCTCTCCCTCTCCTTTCCCCTCTTTCTAAAATCAATAAAATAACATTAAAAAAAAAGATGCATAGGACAGAACTCTGATCCTTTAAACACTTTAACTTTAATTTGGAAAGAGGTTATATACATCCCAGAAAAAATTTGTTCTCGTTCCTTTCTTTTCTTTCTCCTCCTCCAACTTCATCTCCAGCTTTTTCATTTGAAGCTATCCAAGATTGTAATGTACATTTACCTTAATCATCTGGGTTCAATGACTCATCTACTTAACCTAGTTTGGATAGAAAGTGTGCTCCTTTTGTTTTTCTAGGCCATTTTCAACAACACAGCTTATTGCACCACAGACAAACCCAGCGAGATAAGAGAAGCCTGGGACTCACTCTTGATCTGCACTGACATCAGCCGAGAGCCTTAACTTTATGTCCACGGCTTGCTTCAGAATTATTTTTTTGAGACCGGTGCTCATTTCTGTCTCTTCCTAGAAGCCACGTACAAAGTGTCCCACAAAATATATACACACTAGTAGATTCTTTTACATTTTGAAAATGAATTATAGGTTAATAGGCATTGATTTTATAATCATTCAAAGTGTGTATACATTGTTTTGGGACACAAGAATTTAACTTCAGGTAAGTAGTTGGAAGAAAAGAACGCTTTGGAAGGGTAAGGTGTATGCCTGAAAGAAGCAGGACATGAGAGTAAACTTAGTTGCTATTTTTACCCAGAGATATGTGTAGGCAAACATTTGATATTTTAGGTATCGGAGAGTAGCAACTAGTTGTTTTAGAAGGATTTTGAGCTGGTGGTGCACTCTTCACCTGACAGCACAACTCCTGGTGAGTGTGGGGTGAGCTGCCTGCCATTGATCTAAGTTGGGCACTGGAAGGCATATCTGCTAGTTACTTTATAGCTTGCTTCTGAGAATAGAGGGCCCAATCAGGACGTTTTAGAGCATTAGAAATAAAGCAGAGAAGCTAATTTTTTGAACTTTGATATCCAGTCTCTGTGCAAGGTTTTCTTTCACAGTAATTATCCTAGCCTCATAATACTTAGAAATACATATGTTAGATTAAATCATATTTTTACATTTTATGTAGGTCAAAAGTGATTGACTGTTGGCAATTTCACATGTTTTCACCTCATCTTATCCTCATTGTTAATGATGAAAACACACCAACACACATTTCCTTATCTACTCCCCCCAGCCTTCCATTCAAGCTTTCCACTTCATAGCATTTTGAGCAATTATTTTCAAATTTCAAACGGCAGGGTTTGCCAGAAAACAGACTGCTGGTCTCCAACCTCAGTGTCTCTGACTGAGTAGGTCTGGGGTTAGGCCAGTGATGTTGAATTTTTAACGAATGCCCAGGTGCTTGTGCTGCTGCTGGTCTAGGTTCACAGCTTGGGCACTAAGGATACACAGGGACAGCGTCATAGATTAATACTAAAAGTCTAAATGTCAGGTATTGGACATTGAGGGAGGAGCGAAAGAGCCAATCCAGTTTGACGGTGAGTGGTGAGTGGGATAATGCATCGGGTTGGAGATTCTCCAGGTTCTCAGACCCTCACTCCTTGCCACCGCTGAGATCCTGTGACCCAAGATGCAGAGAAAAGCCAGCCAGGAGTGATTGCTCTACTTTACAGATTAAGGAAACAGATTCAGAGGAACAAAATGGTTTTCCCGTGGCTGGTCTGTGGAAGCGCCCAGGTAGGGGGTGTTGCAAGATAAATTGAGGCATATCAAATATTCTAAGAATTTATTTGAACAAAAATTAATTCCAATCTGGCAGCACCAAACTGGAAGCTGTTGGAAGCCAAGACTATTCTTGAGAAAGTGCAGAAGTAAAGAAAGGATATTATTTGATTAGCCGTAGCTTAAAGCTTGGTTGACTGTGATTGGTTGTTCCTAGCACTTTGATTTTGTAACATTGAGGCATTCACAGACTGATTTTGGTTTGCTTATATAGGACACCACGGCATGAGCGACACCTCAGGCCTTGCTTAATTAATTTAACAGAGGCCCAGGCACACCTTCAGGTGGTGCCAGAGGGGAAACAGAGCACAGGATGGGGTGGAGGGGTGAGGAGGGGAGCACAGTATGTATTTTGGCCTAAGACATTCCTCTAACTTCCTCTTACTTTCACCCATTTTCAAACATAAATATACTAGGAGCAAATGGAAAAGGTTATTTTGAACATGATTCACCAAAACTCTCTACAACCTAGGTGTGAGCAACCCAGGCGGTCACCACATGCTCTGGCTATTTGCTACTCAATGCTTGGGTCTTCCGAAACACCACTATTTTTGTTCAAAGCACAAATGGCATTTTTCTTGCTTCTTTCTCTTCTGGACTCTCTCAAGGACTTAAGATATCTGTCTGTTTTCCTCTCTTTGTTTCCCCCTGTCCTTATCATTCCTTCTCTTTCTTCCTTTATCTCATCCATTTTCTTTGTTCTTGACTGTATCACACCAACTTCTTTTTTCTACCTAATTTGCTTCAATCCATCCAGCTCTTTTCTCTGTGCTTTTGCCATTTCAGTGAATGTAGAATGCTTTTAGTGTCTCCAGATTTTCTCTAAAGGTTTTAGTGGGCTTTGTTCTAAAGGAGAATTGGTAGTAACTAGTTTTGGTCATCCTGAAGAACTCATTTGAAATACCAAAAAGTTGTTAATACTTTTTTAGCTTTTACAAAGGACAAAGCAATTAGAAAATTTTTTAGTAGGCAACTACTTATTCTTTAAAACAGAGTGGCCAGCCCGGCGTGGCTAGATGGTTGAGTTTTGACTTACGAACCAGGAGGTCATGGTCTGATTCATGGTCAGGGCACAAGCCCAGGTTGTGGGCTTGATCCCCACTGCGGGGTATGCAGGAGCCAGCTGATCAATGATTCTCTCTCATTGATGTTTCTTTCTTCCTCTCCCTTCCTCTTTGAAATCAATAAAGGTCTTTAAAAATAGATAAATTATTTTAAGAAATACTTGGATAAAGGACCTGGAAGAATTGCTCTGTGCTGCCTGGACAAGTTATCTTACTCCTGTGAACATTACTTCCTCACCTATAAAAGGGTGACAATAACAACTTCTCACAGAATTGTTATTGGGGTAAAGTGAAAAAGTATGCCTCAAGTGTCTATTGTTATTATCCTCTAGAAGAGCAGTAGTTTGTTTGTGCATTCATTCATTCATTCATTCAAGGATTTGTGCTAGTCACTGTTAACAGAATAGTGAACAAGATTGGTCTTTGACTCAAGGAACTCATAGTCAATCATAAGTGACAGAACAAAGCAAATGTAAAAATAATAAAGTGTAATAGGATTTCAAAGGAAAATACACTATGCAACAAAGTGTGGTGAAGGAAAAGTAAACTGTGGACGTTATAGTAGAAGAAGCTGACTTGCCTGCAGGAGCGGGTGATCAAGACCAGCTTCCCCACTGAAGTGACATTTAAGTTGAGGTCTAGAAGATCAATGTGGGATTAACTGAATAGTAAATGGGGAAGAGAGAGCTCTGGACAAAGGGGATGCATTTGCAAAGGCCTAAAAGCTGTGGGAAAGAACATGGCACATTCAAAGAATTCATGAACGGCCCCTATGTTCAGAGGTTGGAAAGCCAGGGAAAGAGGGCTGTGAGGTACAGTTGCAGAAATGGGTGGGAGCAGAACCACCTAGGCTCCTATGAGCTACAAGGAGGATTTTATCCTTTCTCCCAAAAGCAGTTGGAAGGCTTTGAAAAGATTCAAGCTGAGAAATGATATAGTCAGATTTTCCTTTTGACTCTGGAGGTTAGAATAGGTTGGAGAAATGAAAGAATGGAAGAGGGATTTCTGTCAGGAGGCTTAGATGAGACGGAGTGGCTTGGATTACAGAGTTGGAGGGAGATGGAATGGAGCTTTAAGATACTTAACAGATAGAATTGCTGGGTTTTGTGAATCAGCAAGGCTGTGGATGATTAACATGATTTCCTGGTTTCTGTTTAGAGTACCTGGTGGTGCTGCTGCCATTTACTCTCAGAAGGAGCACATTTGAAGGGGAAGCTCATTTGTTCTGTCTTAGATACATTGATTTTGAGATGCCTGTAAAACATCCACGTAAAAATGTCTGATGAGCAGCCAGTTCAGTATATAGATCTGAACTGGACAGAAAGTATGAGGGTTGATGTTTTAGAGGGTATTGAAACAGGAGTGAATGAGGAAAAAGTACACAGCAAACCAGCTAGACCAGAATGACAGTGTATCCAGAGCATAGTTAATGTGTGCTTTGGGGGAGAGGGAGCGTGGGGGTTATGTAAGTGCATAGTGCAGGGGGTGGATGTGTCTTTGTTGGCAGAAGTAATTTTTCCTTTAAAGTGGTAGTTTCCAAGCTCAATCAGGGTAGCTTATTTAGGGTAGGGTTCAAAACCTCAGCCTTAAAGGACCCAGACCTTAGGCATAGTTAGTCCTCAGAGAAGCTGGGAAGAGAGAAATTACAATCCTTTTGTATTCCCCTTCCCCATTTCTATACATAACACAAATGATTGCATAGCTTTAAATACATTTTCCAGAGAAAATTTGACACTCTATTTAAAAACAGAGAAAAATATATCGAAATGTTGCAAATAATTGCTGTTTAGATATAGAAAATGCTATATGATAAAGAGCTAACATGCTAATTAGATCAGACAGTGGAACGACCTTCCTGAACTACCAGTGAGCGAGCCTGTGCCACCAGGCCAGCCATGGTGGCCCAGAGCCCCTCCCCCCCTTCCGCGGAGGTGGCAGGAGAGGTGATGGTGTGGTCCCAGTGCCTCTGCAGAGGGGGGACGGGGTGCAACTATGGCACCTCAACCTCCCATGGCCCTTCCCCTGGCTGGTCCGGCTCCCGATCACCCCCTCCACCAGTGGGCAGGGGGCGGGGCAAGAGCTAAGGAGCAGTGAGCTCAGTTTCTGGTTGAGTGGTGCTCCTCCCTCCCTCCCCAGCCAGAAGGATGTCTGAGTGCCGGCTTTGGCCTGATCTCCACGGGGAGCAGGCCGAAGCTAGCAGGTGGACATCCCCCAAGGAATCCCAGACTGCAAGAGGGCACAGGCCAAGCTGAGGGAACCCCCCTCCTATGCATGAATTTCATGCACTGGGCCTCTGGTTAAATAATATTTTTGTTGATTGCAATGGAAAAAAAGTATTCATTAGATAATCATCCAGGTTTGATTCCCACAGAAAACATTTCTATATTGAATAGAGAACTCTACTTTGATACCTTATAAATATTTAATTACAATCTCCACGCTTTTTACATTATTATCTTATCTGTGACCAGAGGTAATAAGGACAGCCATAAACATAATAACCTACATATCCTTTCAAACAAGGCATTATAATGTAGTAGTTAACAGCATGGACCTGGGAACTAGTCTATCTGGGTTTAAATCCCAGCTCTGCCACTCTAGCTGTGTGTGCTTGGGAAGGTCACTTAACCTTTCTGTGCCCCAGTTTCTACCTTTATAAATTATATGTAATAGTAAGTTCTATCTCATAAGATTTTATGAGGGTTAAATGAGTTAATGTATATAAAGAACATAACGGTGAAGTCTTGATTATGCTAAATGCTTTTTATTAGTATGTACAATGGCCTAGACATGGGCCACATGGCTCTGTCCTCAAGGAGTTCACAGTTTAGTGAGGAGTCCAGACAAGGAGATGCTATAATGGGGGCAGGGCAAGCCTGAAGAGATTCAAGTCATGTCCGATTAGGGTGGCCCAGGAACTAGATGAAACCACCCACTGATGGGCACAAAATATTTGAGTTTCTTTCCTCAGGATGATCTAGAAATTTGCATACTTTGATTTTAAAAACTCTACTGTACCAAGATTATGCCAAAAAATAATAAACAGCCCTCTGAATGCGTTTTCTCTGGCTTGGCAATGCCACACACTCCAGTCACATCCTGGTAGAGATGAAAAATCTTCCCAAGCCTCCT
>PVJC01001719.1:20197-89336 GCA_004026665.1 Murina feae
GCAAGAGAGGGAGGCAGGAGGAGGAGGCAGGAGAGGTAGGCAGGAGAGGCAAGCAGGAGGGGCAGGCTGGGGTTAGTCACTGAGCAAGCTGAGCCTTGGAAATGGGAATGTACTTCTATGAGAGAGGATAAACTCAAGGGCCCTCAAAGTCAGAGTCAGAGTCAAGATAAGTCCCCGGGGAGTGGGAGAATAGAAGGTGGGTGAGGGATCAGGCGGGCAATGCAGAAGGACAGATCTGTATCAGGGACACTGGATCCCTGAATAGGCTTCCTGTTCCTCCTTCTGAGGCTTTCTTCAGCAATGATGTGGCAGAGTCAGTCACAGTACAGCTGGACTAGACTGTGCAGGTGAGAACCGGCAGTGCACTGGCTGAAATGAGCCACACTAGCTGAAGTGCGGCAGGTGACCATGATGGTGAGCCCCACTCTGGGAGGCAGTTGCAGGGAGTTTTAGGAGATGGCAAAGTCCCAGGCTCAGGAGAATGCATGCTTATCCTGTTGAAGATTCGTACTTGGCAAAAGCAGCATATTCCACTTCAAAGGAAAACCTTTAAAAAGTGTTTATTTCCCTGAAAGATTCACAGTAGATGAATTGTAAGTGACTTTCAATGAAAGGAGGAGGAAATGAAGCAAAGCAAATATCCTTTTAGTGAATCAGAAACACGTACATCACACTGTCTTTGAAAAGTGTATAGGTCCTAAGTAAAGGTCAGAAAGCTGCTAAAAGCTTTTGAAAAACCTAAATAACTGGATTGCTAACACTCCCTCAACTTGCAACCAGTTTGAGATATTAGAATAAGAGTAAATTTGAGCTGATTATCCTGAGTTATGAAATATCCGAGGATGATGGGAACCCTCACCTGGTGCTTAGAATGTGTCAGCCCCTTTTATGAGCAGCATATGTGTACTCATTTAATTCTCTCAGCAACCCTAGCAGTCCTCTTATTATCACTATTCTACCATTGAGGTAACTGAGGTAAAGAACAATTAATGCCCAGAATCACACAGCCCGATGTTCATAGAATCCTGCAGAAGGTGGATATGGTAAAATACCACACTCTCACTTGCTTTTCTTTCTCTGTAGTCGTGAGACCAGACACATTTTTGAACCATAACCCCAAATCTGTGCTTCCAAACAGCTAAGGACTGTATTTTCTGTCTTGCAGTTGGCTTAAACAATGGGCATAAGTTATGGCTAAAACTGTGCTGAGCAGTGTGCAGTTACGTATATATGTGTCAGAATATTTGCTGTTATTTTGCACCATCCTCTTCTCACACTGTTACTGGAGTAGAGTGAGGGCTAAGAACAGGGGCTGGAGTCAGACTGCTGGGGTTGATTCCTAGTGAAAATCACTAGGAATATAATTTATTTATCCTACAAGGGCCTTATGTTTCCTTGTCTCCACAGTGGAGATAATAATAGTCTCTACTGTATGTTGGGGGACAGATAATGCAGACTAAATGCCTTGCAGAAAGCCTGGTACATAGTGTGAGCTCAATACCAGTCACTGGGTTGTTTTCATTATTCTGAAGACGAGTGGATCTTTAAACTTTTATGTATCTCTGATTCTCTCCCCTCTTTTTAAAATTCCACGAAAGATGCAGCCAGCACTTTGACGTTGTTAGGATGGGAAAGGACAATGTAAGCTTTATCTCTTGTTCTGTTCATCTGAAAAAAAGGAACAGTTTCTTACTGAATTAATGGGACAGCTAAGCTAGGAGAGAAGGAGAGGAGAGGCGATGAATAGAAGGGCCAGACAGGAGTCACAGCGGTTCCTGCAGTTGAGATATGGTGTTTGGGTGCGGGGGAAGCTTTAAGAGAGACTCATTTTACACTGAATTCATTATGTAGCACTTCAGACGTTTTCATGAATTCTCCATAGGTAATTTTGTGTAATACTATTAATTGGCATATTTTGTTCATCTATCCCACCAGTACTGGCAATATCAGGAAAATAGAACAAGTATCTTAATACATTTACTAAAAAATACTATGTAAAAAACACTTGCTTATACACCAGTAATATTCCAGAAAATATAATAGAAAAAAAGATCTCGTTTAAAAGTTAAAGTAACATAAAATTTCTCCATAAGGTTTTTGCGGACAAAAGTGCAAACCTTTACTGAAAAATATAAAAACAAACAAACAAAACAACAACAACAACATGGAAATAAATGGAAAGATTAACCATGAAAGCATAGAAAAATACCCAGTATTTTAAAATGTCACTTCTCCAAATAATCTATAAATTCAATGCAATCCTAATCAAAATTGCAAAATGATTCTGAAAATGTTATGAGGTAAATGTGCAAGAATCAGAAGAGCTAAGGCAATTTTGTAAAGAAATTACTGAGCAAGGGCTTGGTTATAGCACTGGCTGGGAAACAAAATTAAGTTGTGTTAACTGAAATAATGTGTTTTGGTGCAGAAATAAATAAGTTGATCAATGAAAAAGCATAGAGGTTAAAAATATACATCATTTCACACACAAATTTGGTATATTATGGCTCTGGTGTTTAGATCATAGTTGAAAGGATGGGTTATTCAATAAATTGGCTCTCCATTTTGAAAGAAAATCAGACTTCTATCTCACACCATAAACTCAGGTGAATTAAAAACATAAATACTAGAACTATGCAAAAAATTATTTTTAGTATACAGAAGATATTCATAAATGAGAATTAATAGCAAATAACATAAAGAAAAATACAGATAAAATTCCATAATTATAGCTTATAAACTCCTGAAATCTAGCTGACTAGAATCCTACAACTAGAGATTTAAAAAAGAAGTCACATCCAGACTGGTAGGAGGGGTAGAAGTGTGGAATGGGCTGGTCCCACACAAAATGTGTGACAGGTAAAAATCAGGAAGAATATCTCAGCTGTGGAGGAACAAGGGGTCCCAGCCTCACACCAGGCCCTCATGCCCAGGGTTCCAGTGCTAGGAAAAGAAGTCTTCATAACTTCTGACTATAAAAAACAGTGGAATGGGGCTGCATGGGACACAAGGCTGCTGGAGTCCCAAGAAGTTCCTCTTATAGGGCCTGCACATGTATTTATTCTATCTTAATCTTTCTGAGCTCTAGTACTGGGATAGCAGCTCAAAAGGAACCAGGAATATATGGAAAGGAATTGACTGTCTGGCATCAGGATGAAAGCTGGGGCAGCTTTCTTTGAGAGAAAAGTGCTGGGAGAGGCTATTATTCCTTTGATGAGCCCTCTCCCCACAGAGACAGCAGGTGGGTACAATACCTGAGATTCCACCAACCTGGCTATTACTGTTCACTCCACCCTGATGGTTCCCTGAGACTGTACCCCAGCAAACTTTCAGGCCCATCCAAGATGTTTCCAGTATCTTTTCCATACAAATGAAGCTGGTCTTGGCCTGCACTTTAGAGTTTCCTAAAATCTCTTGAATAAGTAGCACCTAGCCTAAGCATGCCCTATACCTCTTACTAAATGATCCCAGGCCTGGCACTAGCAGCAGCAAGCTGTGGCTCACAGCTTGGCCTCTCCGGGGCACTTCCAAGCTTAGCACAAGTAGTATCCATCTGCAAATTGTTTTATAGCTCATGTAGGGTGGCCTTGAGAAGAACACAGGCAGTGGCTGATCTTGGCCTGCACCTCCTGGGCAGCCTCAGAATCAATACACCTGGTGGACAGTTTCAGACCTATGTCAAAGCACCACCCAAAAAGCAACACACTCAAGGTGATGACTCAGTGGGCATGAGATTCCCACTGAAGTAAGTCTTGCCCTGCACTGTGGGATGGACCCTGTGCAGCTGATCCTTCATTGTGCTTGGTGGTTGCAGCCAGTTCTTGTGCAGATCATCCTGGGGGTAAATCCCTTCCATTGCCATGTCAATAGCAATCAAGGCTCAACTACAACAGGAGGATGTATTCAGCTCACATGGGGTAGAGGGTACACAATTGGAGTACCAAGCTTAGGTGATTGCGAAGGCTATGCTGCTGGACCTTACAGGACACCTACTATAAAAGGCTACTCTACTAAGCTCAGGTGACATAACTCTATCTAACACATAGGAAACAACAGAGGAAGACTGTCAAAGTGAGTCGACAAAAAAACACGTCCCAAAGGAAAGAACAGAATAAAACTCCAGAAAAATAACTAAACAGAATGGAGACAATCTACTAAATGCAGAGTTCAAAACACTGATTGCAAGGATGTTCAATGAATTTAAGGGACACGTATTTGGACTTAGAACTTCAACAACATAAAAAAAAAGAACATAGAAACCATAGAACAAAGAACTAGTCAGAAATGAAGGATACACTAACTAAAATGAAGAATAATTCATAGGGAATCAACACTAGAGTAGATGAAGCCCAAAATCAAATCAATGATTTGGAATGTAAGGAAGCAAAAAAAATATCCAATCGTAACAGCAAAAAGAAAAAAGAATACAAAAAATGAGGATAGTCTAAGGATCCTCTGGGACAAATTAAATCATATCAACATTCACATCATGGGTGTATTGGAAGGAGAAGAAAGAGAACAAAATCTTGAAAACCTATTTTAAAAAATAGGTTTAGAAAACCTATTTTAAAATAATTTCCTAACCTAGTGAAGGAAATAAACACACAAGTCCAAGAAGTGTAATGAGTCCTCAATAAGATGAATCCAAAGAGCCCTACACCAAGACACGTCATTATTAAAATGAAATGGTTAAAGACAAAGAAAGAAATTATTTTAAATCTTCACCTGAGGACATATTTTTACTGATTTGAGAGAGAGAGAGGGCAACATCAATTGGCTGCCTCCTGTATGTGCACTGACCAGGGATCAAACCCACAGCATAAATATGTGCTCTGACTGGAAATTGAACCTGCAACCTTTTTGGTGTACTGGATGATGCTTTAACCAATTGAGCCATCCAGCCAGGGCCAAAGAGGAAATCTTAAAAGTAGGAAAAGAAAAGCAGTTAGTTACCTACAAGAGAAGTCCCATAGGTCTATCAGGTGATTTCTTAACAGAAACTTTGCAGGCCAGAAGGGATTGGTGAGAAATATTCAAAGTGATGAATAGCAAGGACCTACAATCAAGATTATTCTGTACAACAAAGCTATCATTTAGAATCAAATGCCATAAAAAGAACTTCACAGACAAAGAAAATCCGAGGGAGCTCACCGCCAAACCAGTATTACATGAAATGTTATAGGGGTTTCTTTAAGAAGAAAAAAGAAAGATTGAAAGTATGAACAGTAAAATGGCAATAAATACATACCTATCAACAAATGAATCTAAAAAACCATAATAAATGAAGAAACAGGATAAAAACAGACTCAGAGATAAAGAGATCAGATTTATGGTTGCCAGATGGGAGGAGGGTTGAAGGGGTGAGTGAGAAAGGTGAAGGGATCAAGAAGGACAAAATGGTTGTGATAAAATATTCATGGGGATGTAAAATACAGCATAGGGAATACACTCAATAATATTCTAATAATAATGTATGATGTCAGATGGGTACTAGGTTTATCAGGATGATCACTTAGTAAGTTATATAAAGTCTAATCACTGGGGTGTACAACTGAAACTAATATAATATCATATGTCAACTGTAATTGAAAAATAAAAAAACTCTCTCTATAAAAGTCTAAGCACCGAATGACCGAACAACCAGTCAATTGGTTGCTATGACATGCACTGACCACCATGGGGGCAGATGCTCAATGCAAGAGCTGCCCCCTGGTGGTCAGTGTGCTCCCACAGCGGGAGCACTGCTCAGTTTACCACTGGCTGCCAGGTGCTGGGCTCACAGTGCAAACCTCTCCTGCCTCTGTGGCACTACTACTGAGTGGCAGCAGCAGGCTCCTGGCCCTGGCTCAGGTTGCTTCTGGCACTACTACATCTCCCAAGGGGTCCCAGATTGTGAGAGGGTGCAGACTAGGCTGTGTGTCCCCACCAGTGCACGAATCCGTGCAACAGGCCTCTAGTGATTTAATAAAAAAGAACATCTCATCATGGTAGGCATGGAAATAATGAATTTAAAGAGAAATTGTCTTTTCTCTTTGCATAATAAAATACCCAATAATACCTAACACTCGTGCTGTATGAGCAATAATACTAATGTAAATACAGGTCAGGGCTCTCAGCCTGTATATGAAGATGATGAAGGCCTTTGGACAGGTTTATCAGGTTTATCAGCCTGTGATCAGTGGGCACTGAGATGGAATGATAGGACCTGATTTGTACATGGTCCCTCATGTTCTTTCTTCTTCCTGATGGTTTGTGTCCTCTCTTTACTTTTTTCTACTTTCCTGCTTGTTTTCTTATTTTTTTTTCTTAATTAGACTTCATTTTCTAGAAAAATTTTAGATTCATAGTAAAATTGAAGGTAAGGTAGAAAGGTTTCTCATATACCCCCAGTAATCACTAATGCAAAGTTTCCCCCATTATCAACATGATCAACCACCTGAGTGGTGAACTTGTTACCAATGATGAACCTACCAATGATAATAAAAATTATCATCACTTTTATTCAAAGTCCATAGTTTACATTAGGGGTTACTCTTGGTGGTGTATATTCAATGGCTTATTTCCTTTAAAAAAATATCTCTGGCTTTATACCTTAAACCTAATGGCTAAAAATTTGGCAGATCCTGGTCCTCATCTGTGCCAGGTGCACTGGAATCAGAGAACGTCTCATAAGGCCATGATGCCTGTGCATGATCCCTGACACCTTGCAGGGCCCCTATGGGAAATATTTGTATTTTGCACTGCTGTCCCCTGCGTGCAGCTTCCCCTCACATTGAATTCTGAACCTTCTAAGAAAATTATTTTCTTATTCATCAAACACTTAGTAACATTTGGAGGCTGAGAATATAACAGAAAAACAACAGAGTCCTTGGCCAAATGGAGATTACATTCTAATGTGCAGGCAGCCAAGTAAACAAGCAATTACACTGCAAAGTGATCAGTCCTAGAGGGTCCTAAGTGGTCCCTTTTGGCTCACATTCATCTGGCATATCACTGCCAAAGGAAAAAAAAACCACACACTAGTATCCCATCAATGAAATGTTCAGCCCAGATTCCCGTGTTGCAGGAGATTTCCTATAGGATGGATGTTGAAATTTAATTTGCATTCTGTAAAACCCTGTAGTTAAACCAGAGGCCAGTGTGCCATCATGTAAGTCTTCTGCAGGCTATCAAGGGACCCCCTGGAGTCAGGAGGAGAATTAAAATGCTGCATTTTTCATAGAAGGTGACTCCTTTATGTCTGCTTTTCCTCTTTCAGGGTGAAATGGCTAATCCGATATAAAAGATACACAAACCTCTGGGCACTCAGAGGAATTAAAATTTTCAAAAGCATCATTCAAGTTAAAGTTTACCTAGGTCTAAATTCCATTTTGGCTGCTTCCAGTGATTTCTGCTGTCGGTACCACATGTTTTTGCCCTGAACTAGTTGGAGCTAACCTCTTAGAGTCAAATGTTTTTCAAAAGTCTATGAAGGCATCACTGGCCATCTGACATATTCTCCTCTAATTGAGCTCTCCTCTTTCTCACATTCCCCAGGAATGGGCTGGAGAATGCCCCCCCCCCTTTTTTTTCTTATTTAGAGTGTGCCTCTGGAAGGGATGGTAGAATTAGAGGATGTTAATTCTGCAAGATTTGTGCTGGAATGCAGCGATTTCTTTTGTTCTTGTCTTTCCTGATTTCAGGTGGACAACAAAGATTAAGATGTTTGTTTCTAGTTATCAGACGGACACATATATGTTGAAAAATGTGTGTGTGTGTGTGTGTGTGTGTGTGTGTGGTGGGATTGGAAAGAGTTTTTAAAAGGATAATAGTAAAGTTCTTCAGGAGAGTGACATTCTACTCCAAAACCATTTCTTCTCGTATCACATAAAGGGCAGATGCAAAGGTCTTTGCAATTATAATAAGGACACATGAACTAAAAGAGGGGCCCAGAAAAATACAGTGGCCTGAGTGAGGTCTATTTTGCTGTAAAATTAGACCAAAAAGTGTGTAGCCTGCCAGGGTGATCAGCATAGTATAGCAAAGACTGGCCAGCAAGACTGGAAAGAGAGATATGGCAATGAAATGGCCTGCGCTATTGCCAAGCATTCTTTGGGTGGAGAAGAATCCCTCAGCTGGCAACCTCAGCTTATGTAAATCAAGTGCAATACTCAGACAAATCTCAGCTTGCATGTCAATTTTCAATTTTCGTAGTTTCCTACAGTTGCACTTATTTCTAACAAAATCTCCCAAATCGTGTCAATGTAAGCCTCATAAATTCAAGGTAAGCTTTCCTTCCTATTTTCTTTTAGATTCTGCATTTACATTTTGGAGTCAAACATATAATATCAAAGTAACAGGGAGCAGTTGTCATTCCCCCTTATCCCAAATGCAGGGTTTCTAGTAGCCTATTGCAACCCAGTGTCACACCGTGTGGCTCTCGGCTGCTCGCCCTGTCACTGAAGCTTGCAGGACTTCTGTGAAGCTGCCGCAGGTTCTTCTGCTTCTACACCTCTCACAGCCATTGCTAGCTTCCTGTGCTCATGCTATGCTGGGGGTAGGACTGGCCACCTTCTCAGAACTAGTCCCATGTACTCAGAAGTAGGACTGGTTATGCAGAGGGTAAGTAAGGATGCCCCTCCTAGTGTAGTTTAGTTAAAATACTTTTATTATGTCTTTTGGTTATATAGTAATATTTTTCTCATTGAAAAAAATGATCAGGACATATATATAAGTGTTTAAAATTAAAATAATATTAGGTATAATCACACCATCCATATATAACTCTATCAATATTTTGTTGTAAATTTTTTCCTATGCATAACCTAGATGTTTGTATGGTTATAGACAAAAGACATCTAATCTAATGAAAGAGTAATATGCAAATTGATCCTCACTCCATCACACCTAAGCTACACCCACCAGCCAAGCCACGCCCACCAGCCAATTAGAGTGGCTGTATGCAAATTAACCCAGCCAAGATGGCAGCCAGCAGCCATGGAGCTAGAGCAAATAGGAGGCTTTCATTGCACCAACGATGGAGGAAACTGCCTGCCTAGGCCAGCTGGGCCTCTGCTCAGGCAACAAAGTTTTCGATTATAGAAGCCACAGAGCTGAAGCAAACAGGAGGCTTTGTTGCCTGCATAGGCCTTCGCTCAAGGCAAAGTTTCAATTATAGAAGATAAATAAACCCCAGAAACCTGATTTCAGCCAGCCTCAATGGGACTTTGGGTCAATGGGAGCTGTGGGCAGCCTAAAAATGGCCTTCAGCCCCTCACCCAGATTGGCCACACCCCACGGGGTGAGGGTTCCCACTGGGGGGCTTGGCCAGCCTGCAAACAGCCATGAGCCCCTCACCCAGGCTGGCCAGGCATGCCAGCAGGTGGACATCTCCCGAGGGGTCCCAGACTGTGAGAGGGCACAGGCTGGGCTGAGGGACCACTTCCTCCCATGTGCACAAATTTTTGTGCACCGGGCCCCTAGTATTTATATAAAACAAACTCCAATAATCCAATCATGGTGTATGTATTGTCTGTGGCTCCCATTTCTCCTTAAACTATTTTTGTGAACACCTTTAAATGTCAATACATATGGACTTATATTATGTTTTTTAAATGTGTTTTTATAGATTTTAGAGATAGAGGAAGAGAAAGAAGAGATAGAAATATCGATAAGAGAGAAACATCAACATTGATCACTGCCTCCTGCATGTCTCCTACTGGGTAGTGAGCCTGAAACCCAGGCATGTGCCCTGTCTGGGAACAAACAAGTAACCTCTTGGTGCCTGAGTTGATGATTAACCACTGAACCACACAGGTAGGGCATCACGTTTTTTATGGGAATATTAAATTATTTAACCAATCTCCTACTGATGAACATTTAGGTTTTTAATGTTCATACTGAAAACAATGCTGTTACAAAAATATCTTCTATAATAAAAGAGAAACATGCAAATTTGACCATTACCACCAGCCAATCAGAGCAGCTGTATGCAAATTAACCCAGCCAAGATGGAGGCTGGCAGGGCGGCTCTGCACTGGGAGCCTCCACAGCCGGCCTAGCTGTGCCAGGTGTGTCAGCTCAGTGGGAGGGGGGTCTGGCCTGGGGCCTCCTTGGGGTGTCCAGGAGCAGCTGTCCTGGGTCTGCTGCCTAGCTCCGCCCCCGGGAGCCTCCGAGGAGTATCCAGGAGTACCTGTCCTGGGTCCACTGCCTGGCTCCACTGCCTGGGGGCCTCCCCGGGGCATGCAGGAGCATGGGGCCTCTGCAGGGTGTGCAGGAGCAGTCGTCCTGGGTCTGCTGCCTGGCTCTGCCCTCCAGGGGCCTCTGCGGGACATCCAGGAACACCTGTCCTGGGTCCACTGCCTGGCTCTGCCCTGGGGGCCTCCGCAGGGTGTCCAGGAACACCCATCCAGGGTCCGCTACCTTCATCCACCCCCCAGGGGCCTCCACAGGGCGTGCGGGAGTGTCTGCTGCACAGTGCGGAGAATCCGAAGCCAGTTCACTGCCCAGCTCCACCCCGGGTGTGTTTGCTCAGCAGCAGGGCCCCACTGAGGGATTCTGCACTAGCGTCCGCCCCGGCTTGCCACCTAACTCTGCCCCAGGTGTGTCCCCTCAGCGGTGTGGGCCCACCAGGCGTGTGCAATCGTGGGCCCTCCGGTGGGAAACGTCCAGGCCTGCACTAATGGCTCTCAGCCCCTCACCAAGGGCACAGGCCGGGCTGAGGGACCCCCACCCCTACCCCCCCAGTGCACAAATTTTTGTGCACCGGGCCCCTAGTAATATAATAAAAGAGTAATATGCAAATTAACCATCACTCTGAGACACCTAAGCCACGCCCACCAGCCATTCAGAGCAGCTATATGCAAATTAACCCAGCCAAGATAGCGGCCGGCAGTCACGGAGCTAGAGCAAACATGAGGCTTCTGTTGCACAAGTGATGGAGTTGAAACTGCCTGCCTAGGCCAGTCTGGCCTCTGCTCAAGGCAACAAAGTTTCAATTATAGAAGATAAATAAACCCCAGAAACCTGATTCCAGCCAGCCTTGCTGAGACGTTGGGTCAATGGGAGCTGTGGGCAGCCTGAAAACGACCCTCAGCCCCTCACCCAAGCTGGCCAGGCACACCAGCAGGTGGACATCCCCTGAGGGTCCCAGACTGTGAGAGGGCACAGGCCAGGCTGAGGAACTCCCCCAGAGTGCACAAATTTTTGTGCACTGGGCCCCTAGTTATTATTATAAAAGTGGAATCTTTGGGTTAGAGAAACGGACGGACAGTTAATAGTTTGTGTTCATTTAGACTTCAGGCAACAATAAGTCCCAATGCCATGGTCAACAAAGTGGGATTATAAGATTAGGCCAGTCTGTCTAAGGTCAGTATAACCTTAATGTAGTATGCCCATCTTCCCCACCAGCCAGGCATTACAGGTTCACCAATAAGGACCGTCTCAGGGATTAGAGTTTTCTCCAGGAGGATATGACTGAAATGATCAGGGTAATGATCAGATGATGCATTTCAAAACACACACACAGCAAGCCTCTTTGTATAAGTGTGTGTGTTTGTGAGTGTGTGTGCACCCAGGCAGGCACATGCCTAAAGGGAGGAGCAGTGATTACAAGTATGGGTATGTACATATATATTTAAACTGTTTTTAGGAAAGTCTCAATTTTTAAATTTCCTAATAAAATCATTTAATTCTCATGAAATGTATTTATGTAAGATGTATCATATAATCTATTAATATAACTATGTTTACCAATTTGCAAGGTCTTTGGTCAGCTTATTTGTTTTGCCTTTTGTTCAGGAAGTACCATGACTGCAGCATGGATGGCTACTGTCCTAAAAGAGTAGATAACGTATTGTCTCAGGAAGGTCGGGCACCCCCCCATAAAATGAATTCTCTAGTCCAGGTCCTCAGGGAGGTTCTTTAGCAGACACAGGCCTTGCAGCTGTTGCTTCTTCCACTCTCTGACTGTCTAAAAGAGTGTGGACCACCCCACAAGCCCTAGCTTTCTCTACCCTATCTACTCTCAAGTCATTCTTCTTTCATTTCTCTGTTTTCAGGGTAAAGCATGGGAGTAGGGAATTGGAAAATGCAGTATTTTCCTAGAGGTTGAATGGAGACTTGGGGATTTTTTTTTTTTTTAGACCTCACTAATCTATTCTAAACAGGTGGCCTTAGGCTTTCTCTCCCACATCCCTACCCCGTCCTGTCCTGCTTTGGTTGTATTTAGTGTCACAAATTGCCAGCTTTGTTTCTCTTCATTTCTCTATTTAAAAAGGCAACCATGGCCCTAGCCGGTTTGGCTTGGTGGATAGAGTGTCAATCTGCAGACTGAAGGCTCCCAGGTTTGATTCTGGTCAAGGCACATGTCCGGATTGTGGGCTCAATCCCCAGTGGGTGTGTGTGCAGGAGGCAGCCAATCAATGATTCTCTCTTATCATTGATGTTTCTATCTCGCTCTCCCTCTCCCTTCCTCTCTGAAATCAATAAAAGAAATATATTAAAAAAATAAAAAGGCAACTGTGTTTAAAGAGAAAGGATGTGAGAAAGTCTGGTTGTAGGTGTGGAGGGTTCTGGTAAGTCTTGAAATGTCTTCTTATTTGAAACAGACCCCCAAACAGTATAATTATAACATGGGGGAGATTCGCAATAGTGAGAAAAAAATGAAATTTAGAGAGAGGAAGAAGAGTGACAGAGAGGAGGAGACGATGTTTTTGAGGGGCTGCCACACAAGCTGTTGACATCTGCGGGATGGAAGGGGAAAGAGGGCCGGATGCTCAGTATTGATTTTCAAGAGGATGCAACGACTCTCCTGCAGAGGCTGGGAGTGCAATGAAGACACAAAGGTCAAAGTTGCTCCCAGAGAAACTGAGAAGAGCTCTATTCATCCTCTTCGGCTGTAATCATTTCCAGAAGTTTTAACTGTCTTGGTTTTTTCTTCTCTCTCTCTCTCTCTCTCTCTCTCTCTCTCTCTCTCTCTCTCTCTCCCTCTCTCCCTGCCTAAAACGATTAACCCACAAAGCCCCATTGTGTGCCTCCTCACTAATTCTGTCCTGGGATACCGATGGAAATGATGGGAACCCCCCAATCTGGCTTTTCTGCTCAACCAGGGAGCACATTTTCTTTCTTTCCATGTCCCTGATGAATTGACAATGGGCACTTTCTCTTGTTCATGCGCAGGCGGCCTGTGTGGAGGAAATGAGAGTGTTAGGCTATACTTTAGTGCTGAGTTTTGAAACTGTAGTCACCAACGTGTGATCTGGCCTTTCAGAAGAGCTGAGAAGGAAGGACCAGCTGGGAGTTGCTGGAGCTGGTCCTGGGGAAAGAGAGTGCCTCCCCGGAGGGTCCCGGGAGAAGGGAGAAAAGCTGTTCTGCTCTTCCCAACAGCAGCAGCAGCAGCAGCAGCAGCAGCAGCAGCAGCAGCAGCTTTTTCTGTCCTAGTGCCTCAGCCCTCACATTGCCACCTCCTTCCCTTGGCTGCGCAGTTCTGGTGAAAGGCAGCAGGAGGAAGAGTTATATAGACACATCATACCACGTAATCTTCAAAATAGTGCTTGTGGAGTTTATGGTTTCCCCACTTTCTTGATAAGGAAACTCAGCTCAGAAAGTTAAGTGACATTCCTGCAGCGACCGGATAGCAGGACCAGAGGCAGCACTGAAACCCGGTGTCTGACTTCAGGTTCAGGGGTTTTCACTAGAGCAGACCTCACTTCATGGTATATCACAGACACTGCACTTTCATCCACATCTAGGCCTCCACTGGCCAAAGTCTCACGACTCACTGTAGGCTCGGGTGACAGTTAGCCTTTTTTTTAGCAATAAAGAATTTTTAAATTAAAGTATGCACATTGTCTTTTAAGGCATAATGCTGTCTCACAGATAATAGACTTCAGTGTGGTGTGACCATGCTTTTGACATGTACTAGAAAAGCAAAAATGTCGTGTCACTCACTTTACTGTGACATTCCCTTAATTGCGATGATCTGGAACCAAACCCATAGTATCTCTGAGGTATGCCTGGATACACGCTAAAGCACCAGTTCTTGCATGTGATTCTACTAAGTTTCTCAGCAATCTAGATCACATCGGTTTTTGTGCTGTCATGTTGCAAATATCTCCAAGAAAAGCTTCAAAAAGCAAGAATAACTTAAAAGGGTTAAAGAACTAAGGTTACAGATTCTCATGCATTCACTATTCTTTTCACCTGAGCAAATCAAGACCCAGGGCTTGTCACTAATGTAGGTCACATCACACATCAGGGTTAAAATTGAAAAAGAAAAGAAAGAATTGAGAGTAAATATCAGTCAAAGAAAGGGCTGCGTGGGCAGGAAGAATATGGAAACCGGAGCATGCTGGTTCCGGTATTAGATGAGCCGAGTTTCTAACTTGTTGCTTTGGAGTTGGTTTACCTGGCTCTACAAGCCTCAGTGTTGCCATCTGTAAAATGGTGATACTAATAGTATTTACCTCATGGGTATTAGATAAAAGAATCTTTGTAGACATAAAGTTGACTGGACAAATGACAGCTGTTATGCCTTTAACAGGAAGGAGCAGGCAGGGTCTGGAGTGAAGAGCCAGAGCCCATGCCCTCTCCTCCATCTGGGGCACATTTGAGGTCTTACACACAAGTTCTAAGGACTTCCCCTCTGGAATGGAAGAAGAAGTCACAGTGACTTAGCCTTTGATAGAAACAGTTAGAAAGCAATAAATCAGATGGACATATGCCCCTGATTTGAGCTGCTGCCAAATGGTGATATTCTGGGATAGATGGAAGATTGCAGAAAGAGAAAGTTCTTTGATCACCTCCCAGAGCTCCCCTGGGAGAAAGGAGGATTCTGCAGGTCCTGCTAGCAACCCTATGGATCCAAGCTGCCCTCCATTCACCTGAAGCTCATTGAGCAAAGTCCCTGCCAACTGCAGCTTGCCAGCAGCCTGAGGTCCATTTTTCATTCTGCTAGGCACGGGTTAAACGGCAACGCCTGAGAGGCAGCTGCTGTTCAAGTGTCCTAGGCAGGCAGAGGCCCCCAAACAACTCAGGGCCAGGACAGGGTGGGGTGGGGGCAGGTCTTGACTGGGCGTGACCCGTGTGGGTAACCCACACCTTCCCCTGTTCTCCTAAGGCATCTTTCTCCCTGCTAGGCAGCTGCGCCGTGCACTTGCAATGAGGAAAAAGTGAGGCCTGGAAAGCAAACACCGCTTTATTTTTTCTTGTTCTGAAGGCCAGAGAAGCTGGTGAATTATTCATTAAGCCTAATGGTGCAGTCACCAGGGAGCATTGCTGATATGCAATTAAGTGGTGCTTAAATTTAAGAAATATTTATTGGGGTTCATTCATGCTTTTGTGAAACACAATTTGATAGCTATGAAAAGAAGAAAAACCAGAGCCTTTCATAGAAAAGAAACCAATTCCAAGAGGAGCTTTTCTGAGCTGCTACCACTGGCCCTACCTGGCATCCTGATTTATAGGATCGATGAAACTGAGCAGAGTAACAACAGGTAACATTTGTCAAGGATTTGCTCTGGCCTTGAACTATGTCAAACACCTTTTTTGGCACATGTATCATTAAATACTCATCCCAGTGTCACAATCCAGTCCCATCTCTTCCATGAGACTCACACTGACTGATTCATTATATTAATGACTAGAGGCCCAGTGCACAAAATTCATGCAGGACTTGGGGGGGGTGGTTTCCTCAGCTCGGCCTGCACCCTCTCCAATCCAGAACCTCTTGGGGGATGTCTAACTGCCAGTTAGGCCCAATTAACAGCTCGCCTGCCTGTCTGCCTGATTGCCCCTAACCATCTCTGCCTGCCGGCCTGATCACTCCTAATTGTCCTCCCCTGCCAGCCTGATTGACTCCTAACTTCCCTCCCCTGCTGGCCTGATTGCCCCTTAACTGCTTCCCTTTGCCTGCCTGATCGCCCCCTAACTGCTCCCTCCTATTGGCCTGATTGCCCTTAACTACCTCTGTCTTGGCTCCTACCACCATAGCTTTGTCCAGAAGGACGTCTGGAAGATGTCTGGTCTAATTAGCATATTATCCTTTTATTAATATAGATATTCTCCTGATTGGATCCGGTGAGGAGGAAGTAGTAACTCTTCTTGCCACTTAGGAAGGCATTTATTTGCCTGCTAAGAGGTAGGAAGTAAATCCCACAAAGAATCAGGGGCTCCCTCTGCTGCAGTCTTTACTGCAAGGGTTCAGGAATCTGGAGAAGGGGCTGCAATATAAACGGGTATACCAGACAGGAAATATAAACTTAGAAAGCATGGGGGAACCAGGCAGAAATCCTTCTGTAGTGGAATGAGCTCTCTGAATGTCTGCACCCATGGCTTTTTTTTTTTTTTTTACACATTTTGCCCTTTAGCAAAGCAGACATACAAATCAAAGGTAAGATTTGGTAAACAGTAAAAGGATTATCAGGTTAGGGAATTGCTTTTGACTATTCAGCCAGCAGCAGGTAATAATATACAGATTTTCAGCCCTGCTGAAAATGTCCATTAGCCTTCTGACGAACTTCTCGCATTTATTATGCTAACTACTGTTGGTCTTTGCTTCCAGCACCCATCTCAGTGAAATTCTAGGTGTGCAATGATGTGAGACATATCAAGGTATCCCTTCCTTAGGTTAGGGTCTCCATTTCTACAACTCACAAGGTGACATCCCATGAAGTACTAGGGGTAGTATGTACCTGATTTGAGTGTGCTACCTCACGTGAGAGATTGCTAGTTTCAAGTGGGGCCCAGAACAAGGAAGGGTTCTGCAACTGGCGCAGACTGTATGCAGGCGGCTCTGCCACTGTCTCCCCAGCTAGCACATCAATTCCATGTTGTGTTCTAACAAAGGGATAGATTTTAAAAATATATATATATTTTATTGATTTTTTACAGAGAGGTAGGGAGAGGGATAGAGAGTTAGAAACATTGATCAGCTGCCTTCTGCACACTCTCCACTGGGGATGTGCCCACAACCCAGGTACATGCCCTTGACCGGAATCAAACCTCGGACCTTTCAGTCCGCAGGCTGATGCTCTATACACTGAGCCAAACCAGTCAGGGCCAAAGGGATAGATTTTTGTCTGCTTTGACCACCACTGCATTCCCAGGGCCACAAACATCACTCAGCACAACCTGAGCACTCACAAACCATGTGTTGAATGAATGAACACCCTTTGAGGTAGTTAGTGATAGGGAGATAGAAAGTGTGAGAGGAGAACTCACCTAAGACAGTATAGTGTGAATGACAGAACCAGAAACCAAAGCCAAGTCAGTTGGGTTCAGTAGGGCCCTCATTTTCAGCCGGTGGACAGAGGAAGCCCACCCAACTCCCCTGAGAACATTCGTTTAGTCAGCTCAGGTTCAGGGTTCATTTGCAACAGCTCTTGTGTAGCTTCCTGCGTAAAAGCCATAAACTGAGCAAAATCTGAGATTTTTCCACAACCCCTTTTCCCTACAGAGGGTGCCTGAGGCAAAGCTGGAAAATGGATGACATTACCCATGAACCTCCTTTCTATTCCCTTCTTACTAATTTTTTTTGCACCTTGTGCTGCATTTATTTATGTTATATTGCTTATTTCTTAACATAGGTAGAAATTTTCCCTGATGTATGTTTTTCTTCAGAATCAATTAACTTTTATTGAATATTCTTCATGTGCCTTGTATTTCTCAAATATTTTCTTATTTAATCCAGGAGAGTCCAACTAGCCCTCATATTTGGGAGAACTTGTAATATTTCCCAAACCATGCTGTAATGAGCAGTATTTAAACCAGGCCTCTGCTGTGCTTGAAAACTCTGGATATTAAGGTAACTTTTTGAATATTCATCCAGATGTCACATAGATCCAACTCATATCCAAAATGAATAATAAAGAACATGGTGGTTACTTGACTAAAAAAAGACAGTCTTAATCTTTCTTGCTCCCTGACCTTCATTATTTTGATTATTTTTATTTTTTATTTATTTTTAAAAATATATTTTATTGAGTTTTTTACAGAAAGAAAGGGAGAGGGATAGAGAGTTAGAAACATAGGTAAGAGAGAAACATCGATCAGCTGCCTCCTGCACACCCCTCACTGGGGATGTGCCCAAAACCGAGGTACATGCCCTTGACTGGAATCGAACCTAGGACTTCTCGGTCTGCAGGCTGATGCTCTTTCCATTGAGCCAAATCGATTAGGGCTTGATTATTTTTAAAAGCTATGTGAGGCACTCTTAGTAGTTACATGCTCAATAATAATATTAATATGAATAAGAAGAATAAAGCAAGCCCTTATGTAGTGCCAGGTACCATTTTAATATTATATTACATATACCAACTCAGTGAACATATCTGGGAATCTATGTAATTGTAGTTTCTATTATTACCATGCTATAAATAAGGAAATGTAGTCTTAGAGAGGTTAAGTAGCAAAGCCAAGAATTGAACTCAGACACTCTGGTTCCAAATTCTGAGTTTGTAACACCTATGCTAAAAGGTATTACTTTGTTGCAATCTAATCTAATAAAAGTAATATACAAATTAACCATCACTCCAAGACACCTAAGCCTCACCCACCAGCCAAGCCACACCCACCAACCAATCAGAGAAGCTGTATGCAAATTAATCCAGCCAAGATGGCGGCCAGTAGCCACAGAGCTAGAACAAACAGGAGGCTTCTGTTATGGAGGAAACTGCCTGCCTAGGCTGGCTGGGCCTCTGCTCAAGGCAAAAATGTTTCAATTATAGAAGATAAATAAACCCCAGAAACCTGATTCCAGCCAGCCTCACTGGGACCTTGGGTCAATGGGAACTGTGGGAAGCCTGAAAACGGCCCTCAGCCCCTCACCCAGGCTGACCACACCCCCATGGGGTGAGGGGCCCTACTGGGGGGCTTGGCCAGCCTGCAAACAGCCATCAGCCCCTCACCCAGGCTGGCCAGGCATGCCAGCAGGTGGACATCCCCCAAGGGGTCCCAGACTGTGAGAGGGCAGAGGCCAGGCTGAGGGACTCCCCCAAGTGCACAAATTTTTGTGCACCAGGCCTCTAGTAAATTAATATTTACTAGTGCCTACTATATGCTAAGCATTGTTAGATACCTGGGATAGCCTTGCTAATTAGTGTCTGCAAAACTTTGTGAAAATAGTAAGGGATTCTGTTGTTATTTATTGATACTATCTTAAGAATTAATGATCATAGATACAGTTCCCAGGAGCATTACAGATAATGTCTTTTGTTTCTAATAATGATCTGTTATTTTTTTAAAAGCATGTATTTATGTTGGTGCTAACTTACTAATTTGAGAAAGAGTATGGCTGGCCCTACTGGATAGATGAATAAACTATAACTCAAAAAGTCTATATAACTAGCCAAAATCATCCAGCTTTTTATGGGCAGAGATAGAATATGAATCAAAGACAGGCTGAGTCCAAGGCTTATTCATGTCCATGTCCATATACCTCAGAGCCATACATGGCTATAATGACAAGTTCATTTGCACATGAGAATAAAGTTGAGTGGATTATGGGATAGTCTAAAATAAACTCAATATTTTTAAAACTTTGGTGTTCATCAGAATTACCCAAAAAGGCAATTAAAAATTCAATTGCCTTGGTTTCACCCCTAGAAATTCTGCTTCAATAGTTCTAATAGGGGTCCTAGATATCCTATGTAATTCCGATGCATCTTAAAGTTTTAAACTTCAGTTTCTAAGTTTTAAGAAACACTTTTGCAAATTCTTTTTTAATAATCTGGAATAGCAGTTTCAAATCTTGATTGATTTTATGCAGCTGGATCCATTATTATGGTCAAAACTAGTATTTTCCATCAATTAAAAAATAAAAGTGTCCTCAATTTGTTATAGGAATCAGGTATGGGGAGAGCAAGGTGGAAAAAACATGGATATTTTGTGGGGAGGTGGGACTCTAGAACTGTGTTCTCCAGCTGCTGGCTAGATTTTGACACTCCTCCTCCCCACCCCCACCCCAGCCCATGCCAAAAACCTCAGGGATCTCTTTTCTTTGACAACCTATAAGATACATAAATTCTCCAACCTTACCCTAGGTATTCTGAGTTAGAAGCTCTGCAGGTGAGACCCAGTTATATATGTTTTAAGGAGCACTCCACATGATTGGAAATTATGCTAAATATATAGAACCCCTGGCCTACAAGATTTGCTACCAAGCCACTTATTTAGCTCGGTACTAGCTTCTGAGCATTGCCAAAGCACAGCCCCACCAACTGGATGCCTTACATAACAGACATTTATTGTCTTGCAGTTCAGGAGCCTAGAGCTCCAAGATCAGGTGTTGGCTGGGTTGGCGCCTTTTGGAGGCTGTGAGGGAGAATCATTCCATGCCTCTCGCCTAGCTTCTGGAGTCCCACTGGCACTCTTTGGCATTCTTTGGCTTGTAGAAGCATCACCCAGGATTTTGTCTTCATTTTCACATAGTGTTGTCTTTATGTGTGGTGTCTGTGTCCAAAGTTCCCTTCGTATAAGAAAGGGGCACATCCCACTCCAGTATGACCTCTTCTTCACCTAAATAATTACGTCTGCAGTGACATATCAAAATAAGCTTACTTTCTGAAGGTAGCAGAGATTAGTACTTGGACATATGAATTTTGAGGACATATGAATCTTGGACACAATTCAACCCATGAACCTTTAACAGGTACGTTTATTGACAACTTATTGTCCAACTGACATAGGAGATGGATGTAGGCCAAGTATTCTCTTTCCTGGTAAATGTCTTTAATGTGGGCTATTAGACATGTCATTTGATGCATGTATTTGAACCCATTTTGCCATATGGATTGTCAACTTTTACAGTAAATACATTTCATCTTTTTAAACTAAATCACAGTCAGATTATAGAATGGTTTAAAAGCACATATACTGTCAAACACTGCTGATATCCCCTTTTTAGAATCTTTTAAAAATATATTTAATTGATTTTTCATAGAGAGGAAGGGAGAGGGATAGAGAGTTAGAAACATCGATGAGAGAGAAACATCGATCAGCTGCCTCCTGCACACCTCCCACTGGGGATGTGCTCACAACCAAGGTACATGCCCTTGACCAGAATCGAACCCGGGACCCTTAAGTCTGCAGGCCGACGCTCCATCCACTGAGCCAAACTGGTTATGGCCCCTTTTTAGAATCTTGATGATGATCATGATGAAGATAGCTAACACTGAGAGCTTACTATGTTCTAAGAAGTGTATTAAGTACATTATATGCTTTATGCCACCTTTTCCTTACAACAATTTTATAAAGCTACTAGAGGCCCAGTGCAGGAAATTTCTGCATGGTAGGGTCCTAGGCCTGGCCAGCGATCAGGGATGATCTGTGGAGCAACTGATGGGGCAATCAGGGTGGGGCCTGTTCGCACCCACCTTGGCTGGCCTGGTGCTGCCCACTCACTGGCCCCACCCCCTGCCGCCACAGGTAGGGGCCTGCAGGCTGGGGCAGCTCCTGTGTTGAGCGTCTGCTTCCTGGTTGTCAGTGCACGTCATAGTGACTGGTTGTTCTGCCGTTCGTTCCTCTGTTCAGTCGATTTACATATTAGGATTTTATATAGGTAGATTATATCAATTTAAAGAAAGGACACTGAGACTTACAATGCTTAAGTAGCCTGCACAGAATGATAAAGCTACTATACAGTATTCCTGAGATTCAAACTAAGTTTTCAATTGTTCATCTAATAACTGTACAATACAGCCATCATGACTAGAATAAGAGCATAAAAATGATCTTGTATTGTGATGTTTTGTGGCTTTTACCATTTTGTGGGGGTACATTTGAGTTAAGCTGACCCTGCAGTGTTAATTGGAGTGGCAAGTGAACATGCTGTGCCTTTCTGCTTTATATGGACCAACACAATATCTCAGTGATGCAGAACTAAAATTTTAAAAATGCACCTTGCTCTCTGGTTCTATGCTTTTGATGTTTTTAGATTCCACATATAAATGAGATCATGTAGTATTTGTCTTTCTTGGTCTGGCTTATTTCACTTAGCATAATATCTAATCTAATAAAAGCGTAATATTGAAATTAACCATCTCTTTGGGATGCCTAAGCCACGCCCACCAGCCAATCAGAGTGGCTGTATGAAAATTAACTCAGCCAGGATGGTGGGTGCTGGCAGCCTCGCCCAGGCCCAAGCCGCATTTCTCCAACTCCCAGATTCCCACAAGGGGACTGAGGAGCAGGAGAAAGGAAGCCGGGCTGGCAGGGCGAGGCCCCCGGGCACCCACCTCGCTGCCTCCCCAGGGCCGGGCTCCCTGGTCCCTTGTGGGGAATCGGGGAGTGGGAGAAAGACGCCCTGGTCCTGACTGCTGGGGGCCTCAGATGTGGCTATGGGCAGACCCCCAGTGGCGACACTCACTCACTCACACACACATACACACACACACACACACACACACACACACAAGGTGCCTGCCAGACTGGGGCCATCATAGGACAATCACTGAGGTTTTCTGGACTGTGAATGGGGGCAGGCTGGGCTGAGGGACCCGTCCCCTCCCCCCATGCACAAATTTCGTGCACCGGGCCCCTAGTCTTCAATAAAGCTGGGGGAAAAAAAGAAATAATAAATAAAAGGAACACAACTGTAGGAGGTATGATAAACCCAATGAGATGACCCACATATATTGTGAAAGAAAAGTCACAGTTCATTTGTGACAGTGTAAAAAAGTCACACATTTTTCACTGAGACATAAGACAAACAAAAACAATGAGAAAAGAACTTATGTTACATGTCTGGTTGTGCTAACATGTACCTTCCTCTCTTCTCGAACTACCTAACCCTCTACCTGAACTGTGCTTGACTCTCAGGTTAACATAATTCTCTTCTCCTCATTAATAAAATCATAAACACTTTTATGTTCTCCAATGAGATTCTGGCAACACTACTTAAAACTCCTATGGCATCCTGAGGAGATTTATTTATGAAGGTCTTCTCTTTGGGACTTTCCACAAGTGTTTTAGTGAATTTCCCCATAATTGAACAAATGCTTGATATTATCCTGCTCCTTTAGTTTAGCCATTAAGGAGGTCAAAGCCTTTGGTCTGAATATTTGAGACTGAATAGGCATGTTCTGAGAAGGTTCTAAATAGTACATTGGAGCAGCGCTTCTCAAACTTTAATGTGCACTTCAAGCAACTAGGGTTCATATTAAAATGCAGTATAGCAAGTTCCACCCCAAGATGGAGAGTCTGCATTTCTAACAAGCTGTCAGGTCATGTAGATCCCACTGGTTCATGGACCACATCTTGACTACCCAGGACTTAGAACAGTGATATTCAAATCTGTCTATATGTCAAAATCATCTGGGTAATCCTTAAGAAAGTATAACAGCTTCATTCAGTTACTAGAAGCCCAGTGCACAAAAATTCATGCACTGCGGGGGATGGGAGGGTCCTCTTAAACCAGCCTGCACCCTCTCACAGTCTGGGACCCTTCAAGGGATGTCCACCTGTCAGGTTAAGTCCTCTTCCTGGGAGATAGGGCCTAAACAGGCAGTAAGACATCCCTCTGGAAGCCCAGGAGCCCTCGGGGGATGACTGACTAATGGCTTAGGACTGCTGGGAGTGGGCCTAAGCAGTTAGTTGGACATCCTTAGTGCTGCCACGGAGGCAGGAGAGGCTCCTGTCACCACCGCTGTGCTGGCCAGCCATGAGCCAGCTTCTGGCTGAACAGCACTCCCCCTGAGGAAGCACACCAACTACCAGACTACCAGGAGGCAGCACCTGGGTTGAGCATCTGCCCCCTAGTGGTCAGTGTGTGTCATAGTGACTGGTTGTTCCTGGTCATTCCACCGTTAGGGTCAATTTGCATATTACCCTTTTATTATATAGGATAACTCATATGCCATACAATCTACTCATTTAAATTATACCATTCAATGGGCTTAGCACACTCATGGAATTGTGCAGTCATAGCAAGCAATATTAGAACATTTCGATTAGCCTCTCAAAAAACTTTGTGCTTATTAGAAGTCAATTACCCCTTCCCCTTTCTGACCCCCAATTTTAGGCAACCACTAATTTCCTTTCTGTCTCTATATATTTACCTATTCTGGCCACTTCATATAAATGGAATCATATAATAGGTGGTCTTTTGTGACAGACTTCTTTCACTTGGCACAATGTTTACAAGATTCATCCGTGGGACAGCATGTCTCAGTGCTTCCTTACTTTAAATGGGCAGATGATATTCTATTGTATAGATAGACAACATTTTATTAATCAATTCATTGTTTGATGGACATTTGGATTGTTCCTACTTTGGGGCTATTATGAATAATGCTGCTATGAATATTCATACACAAGTTTTTTCCTGGGCATGTGTTTTCAATTTTTTGTGTTTGTACCAAGGAGTAGAATTACTGAATCATTTGGTAACTCTGTTTTTAACTTTTGAGAAATTGTCAGACTTTTTTCCAAAGCTTCAGTACAATTTTACATTTTTACTAGCAGTGTATGGAAATTCTACTTTCTCCATATCTTTACTAGCACTTGTCTTTTTGAATACAGTATAGCTTGCTGGATGTGATATGGTATTTCATTCTTACTTTGTTTTTAATTTTCATGGTTGCTAATGGTCAACTTTTAAAAAATATTTATTTTAGACTCCACGCAAGATCTACTGGATCAAAAAGCTTCTGAGAATTTGGATTTAGAGAAATCTACAATTTTTACTCAGTGCTTCAGGTGATTTGGATAAGTAATCAGAACTGCTTCCCATTCGTATTTACCTCAGGGAATTATAATAGCCTTCAGGAGAAGTGATCTCTATGTTGCACATTTCAGACTTCTTTATGTTTGTGACTTGGTACAGTGAGTTACAAAATGTATTTCTTTTAAGACACACAAATTATCAGATTGAAGATCTTCCAGGTGAAAATATCTCTTATGGGTTATTGACAATTTTCTTGCTAGCAATAGATTTTTCAGCAGCGTGTATGTGTGGTAGAAATCTGATGTAGAAATCTGATGTAGAGCCTGATTGCATGCCTTGATAGCCTATTCATTTGAATGGCCCGTCTAAAGCAGCTATGGTTTGGATGCCTCCAGAGTTCAGAAGCAATTTACTGGGTAGCAATTTAAAAAACACATGCTGTCCAGACACCTGGTGATTTAGTGGATGTGTTCAGGGACTTGGGCAGAGAGAATTCTTGTGCTAACTCTAATTGGCCATGGCTATTAGGCATGTCACATTCTCTTTTGTCCGAGTTGCCTCATCTACCAAGGTAGAAATAAATTACAGGGAATAAAATACTGACTTGAGTCATTGCTAGTTTGTATTCTGGTGCCCACTTTTGAAAACTGCCACTGAAATAGGTACCATTTATTTATTGAGGGTTTGCTATTTGCCTGATATTGTGTTAAATGTTTTCTACATTTATCATTTAATCCTTATACAACTCCAGGGTAAATATTAGTATATCCACTTTGTAGACAATTTAGCAGCTAAGAAACTTGCTGAAGAATATAGGACTATTAAGGCATAGAACTGGAATTTGAATTTGATTGTCTCTAAACCTGGCTTTAGATTTCTCAAGTTTCCTTATCTTAACTAATAAAAGCGTAATATTAAAATTAACCATTTCTTCGGGACATCCTAAGCCATGCCCACCAGCCAATCAGAGTGACTGTATGCAAATTAGCCTAGCCAAGATGGTGGAGGCCGCAGCCCCGGTGTGCCGCTTCTCTGGGGCTGCTGCCTCCTCCATCTTGGGAGCCTCGGTCCTGGGAAGGCATCTGGCTCCCTGGGCCGGTGCGGCCTCCCAGGTGGAGAAGCCTTTTGGGGGGGCAGGGACCAGCTGGCAGGACCCCGCGGCCCCCTCCTGGGAGGCCGATGGGCCGGCCAGCGCCACCTGATGGGCCTCCCAGGCGGAGAAGCCTTCCGGGGGGGCGGGGACCTGCTGGCAGGACCCCGCGGCCCGCTCCTGGGAAGCCTATGGGGTGGCCAACGCCACCCCATCACTTCCCAGGCGGATGGCCCGGAGGGTCAGTGGGAGCTGTGGCCACCCTGAAAACTGCCCTTAGCCCCTCACCCAGGCTTGCCACACCCTCTGGGGTGAGAGTCTCCACTGGGGAGCTTGACCAGCCTACAAACAGACATTGGCCCTTCACCCAGGCTGGCCAGGCACACCAGCAGGTGGACATCCCCAGAGGGGTCCCAAACTGTGAGAGGGCACAGGCCAGGCTAAGGAAACACCCCCCCCTGCTCCAGTGCACAAATTTTTGTGCACCGGGCCCCTAGTAGAAAATATAACAAAAAACAAAAAATACTTCCAAGAAATAGGTAAATAAATAAATAAAAAACTTACATAATCCCACCATGTAGATAGAAGTAAGTTCACTTCTATGTCTTTCTGTAGACTCTTTTCTATGCCTACACAGTGGAAAGAGATATTTTAGTGCTAACATGCATCTAGCAATCAGTCGGCAGTAAAGGGCGTTGTAACTGGATGGAGCAGGATAGCATTTGGAGTCACATCGGGTGTTATTTGAAACCTACCTTAGCTGTGTGGTTTTGGGCAAGTCAGTCAACCCCTTGAGGCTCATTTTCTTTATCTGTTAAATGCTGGTCACAATACCTACTTCCAAGCCTATGTAGCAATTACAAATAATGGCTAAAACATACACAATACATACTAGGTATTCAATAATCCTAACTAATAAAGAGTGAATATGCTAATTAACCCTCCTGCCTTCACAAAAATGGTGGCACCCACAGCCAATATGGGAGAAGCCCTCTATCTAGAATTGCTTAAATACCAGCGATTTGCAATGGTGATTTTTACCTTTAGTTAAATGTTGAGTTCTAACCTTTAGGACAAACAGTCCAACCAATAAATACAGAAGTCAGGTTGGGCTCCGCTGAGATAGGAAATAACAAAAACAGCTGGCAAAAACCCACCGTGTGCTTGTCCTGTTTGCTTTGGGACAGGCAATGCTGTTCTCTAGTGTGAAAAAGGATCTTTGCAAACATGGAAGGGGACTGACTCTTCACACACACACTTCCTTTAGTGATGTTATTATCATAAAGAAAGCAGATATTTTTCTTTTTAGTTGTAGGCCTACAGTAGCTTGCTCCAAACTGCTCTGATCATTAGGTGAGTATTTGTGGTGCAGGAAAATGCATCTATATCTCCTTCCTTGATCCCCCTTTTTGCTTTGTGGAGGGCAGTATGTCCTTTGCTTATCTTTAACATCTTAGAGAATCAAAGTATGTGAAAAATTCTTGTGCCATGAATGAAGTTTTCTGAACTTCAAAAGCCAGGTGCCCGTGGGCATGAAAGGAGCAGACTGCCACCGAGTGTCCCAAGCATGTCCCTCCCACCCTGTCTCCTCCCAGCAGGCAGGTCCTAGCTGTTCAGTGAGATCTGAGGGCAGTTGGGAGCTGAAGCAGATGTCTTACCAGAAGTGTTTCTTCCTATTTGGAGGAAGAATAAGGGAACAGCATGGGTTGTTGAACTTGTGTGTTTGGTGATGGAAGGATGTTGGCAGCTATTGCCAAATCATTCCTTTCCTCATGCACCCATCTACCATGGGCTGTATCAGCTTTTAAGCCTGGCCTTGCAAATAAAGTTTCGGCAACAGCCACCCATCCTACTCAAACCTGCTCTGTGTTTTTAATTTTAATTATATTTCCTCCTTTTGTCATGCTCTGAAGCACTGTGAAATTAAAGCCAGTATGTGTTAGATGGAAGGGAAGGCGATATTTTAAATACATATGTATGTAGATAAATATAAACACATATATATATATCTGTATGTATACATGCATATACTACCTATAAATATTCACACCCACATATGTACACATATATACATACACATGCATGTATACATATCCTATATAATAAAGGGGTAATATGCAAATTGACCATCACACCCTCACACATGATGGCTGCCCCTATATGGGCACAAGATGGCCACCACAAGATGGCTGGCAGGGAAGGGCAGTTGGTGATCAGGCCAGCAGGGGAGGGCAGTTGGGGGCAACCAGGCCTGCAGGGGAGGGCATTTAGGGGTGACCATGCCTGCAGGGTGGGCAGTTGGAGGTGATCAGGCCTGCAAGGGGAGGGCAGTGGGAGGTGATCAGGCTGGCAGAAGAGTGGTTAGGGGTTGATCAGCCTGGCAGGCAGAAACAGATAGGGGCAATCAGGCAGGCAAGCAGGTGAGTGGTTGGGAGCCAGCAGTTCCGGATTGTGAGAAGGATGTCCGAATGCAGGGTTGGACATCCCCTGAGGTGTCCCAGATTGGAGACAGTACAGGCTGAGCTTAGGGAAATCCTCCCCGCTTCCTCTCCCCCACCCCCCATGGATGAATTTCATGCACTGGACCTCTAGTATATTTATAATTGATTATCTATTTGGTATATATTTGTATTATATGTGTATGTGCATTATGTATTATGTATATGTGTTTTTACATGTTTTTCCATCACCCTTTGGACTGTCCTGTAATTTTCCTCTTTCTCTTATTTTGCCATCAGCACTGGTTGTTTAAATAGGAATCTCTGACTATGCCCCTTGACCAGATGAGGGGCACAGATGACTGAGCTCTGCCCATTCTGGTGGACGCAGGGCAGGAGTCACTGTGACCTACAGGGACTTCTTCACTGAAGAAACACAAGAGTCTTGTCTGAGGCACTTCCGAAAGGATGGGCTGGCTGCCCATGAGGCCAGGAATGGCAGCTTTGGCTTGGCCTGAGTTCATGGACATTTTTCCCTGGTTACCTAGGCAGGTTCTGTTTCCAGTTCAATGTAATCAGTGAATTATACCCTCTTCCCCCATACTCATGAGGAGCTGGAGACAGAATGCTACATTTTGCACCTAGTGCATGTTCCTGGGGTAGGAGGTACCGCTTTCACTTCTCACGATGATGTGGGGAACCCCCTATGCCTGGGTCCCTCTGGAGTTTTTAACTCTCATGTTGTCCACACTGAATCTCCAGAGATCTGTCCATTGCAGTTCAGGTTTTCCTTCCCCTGACACTGGTTCCTGTGGTAGATTCTGCTCCAGGGTCTGCTCCTGCAGGTGATGACTCCCTGTATTCCCCTGTCTGTCTCTCCAATTAGAAAGTAGTTTGCCCTGTGCCCTCCCTTTTCTTACCAATCCAAGAAGAATTTTTTAAAAACCTTTTTAGCATTTTACTTGTTGTTAGGATTGAATTGAGACTTCCAGGTTCTGTACATTTGAAACTGGAGACCAGAAATCTTACTTCTCTTCTAAACAGAATGTTGGCAATTTCAGTTCATGGCACCAGGCTGAAGGGAAACAGAGTTAAACTCAAGGTAGCTATCTTTCCTCAGTTAAAGGTGACAGGAAAGTTATTTATGGGTGAGGCAGTGGAAATTGTAAGCTAAATGAAGCATTTGGCTTAGATGTGGATTACAAATTGCTAAATACATAGATAGTTGAGAGTTCCCTGAACTTCCTATCAGACCTCAGTTATAGATTTTCTACTTCAGAGTAATGGAGATAGGCAATGAGAAGGACCCAGGAAAGAGTTAAGACAAGTCAACGTTTGATATTTCCATTAAGTAGAATTGTCTTTCTTCCATAGCTGAATGCTTAAGAGTTGGGCAATTTTCCCTGATAATGAATGTTTTCCCTACAGCCAGTTACATCCTTACAGCATGTGTTGGCTTGTGTTCTCCAGTGATGTAAGAGATGAGGAAAGGCCATTAGCTGTGTAAGTTGAAGACCACAGATGTTCCCTGTTGTCTCTGTTGATTTTTCAGATGTGGATCTCAGTGTTCTGAGAGCCTAGTAGGAAGTTCTGGGAAGTAATTCTGGGATAAAAGAAGTTTTAAACAAGGATACTGTAAATAAACCAAGGCTCCTGTTCACCTCACCTCCCTTTTAGAAATTAATACATCTTTTTTTTTCTTTTGTCTTATTGGACTTATAAGTCCCCTCTTATAGGACTTCTAGTTTATAGTATCCTTGGCAGACTTCATTTATCTCCACTTTTCACCTAATCTTTTCTCTGTCACCTGGCTCTCCTATTGCTGTTTTAGGATAGACACTTCTTCCTGCAATTGCCTGAGGAATAGACATAAAGCCTTTTTAAGCCACTCTTGGGGCAAGAGTGGACAAGTGATGGAGCAATCTTTTGGGATGGTGGTTCTCAAAGCCAAGGATGGGTTGTTTTCAGTCATTTCCTACTTGATAAGCCTTTCAGATGACACCCAGGTTTGTCTTGTACTATTTGTGTGTGCTCTGTGCTGTTTTATCCTTCACAGAATAGAAGACATTGGAGGAGAGCTCCCCCAAGCTCATCCACCAAACATACTAATCCACTACAACTGTACCCATCCTTCCAGTTATTAAAGTAAAGCAGTATTTCTTTAAGCTTTGTCCCTGGAGCACTTACGCCAGAATCATCTGGACTGAATGTGAAAAGGGCAAGACCTATTGATTCAGAAACCAGGGGGTAGATAGAGCATGGGAATCTGAGTTTTAATGAGCACACTTATTGATTCTCAGATGCACTGGTATTTAAGTACTACCACCTTAACCTATTAATTAAATTGTCTGTAATACATTCATCCTCTTCTTTATAAGATACTAGGGGCCCGGTGCACAAAAATTTGTGCACTTGGGGGGGGGGTGTTCCTCAGCCTGGCCTGTGCCCTCTCGCAGTCTGGGACCCCTCATGGGACGTCCACCTGCTAGCATGCCTGGCCAGCCTGGGTGAGGGGCTGATGGCTGTTTGCAGACTGGCTAAGCCCCCCAGTTGGAACCCTCACCCCATGGGAGTGTGGCCAGCCTGGATGAGGGGCTGAGGGCCGTTTTCAGGCTTCTCACATCCCCTTCAGGGAGGGGGTCCTACTGGGGTACCTGGCCAGCCTGTGTGAGGGGCTGACAGCTGTTTGCAGGCTGGCCACATCCCCTTCAGGAAGGGGTCCCTGATGGGGTACCTGGCCAGCCAGGGTGAGGGGCTGATGGCTGTTTGCAGCAATGCTGGCTGGAAACTGAGATTTATTTAACTTCTAAAGTTGAAACTTTGTTGCTTTAACTGGAGCCCAGGTCAGGTTGCCCCTGACAACCCAGGCTCCCAGCCCTTCCTTGAGCCCAAGGTGGGAAGCAGATAACTGAGGTTTGTTTATCTTCTGTAATTGAAACTTTGTTGCCGTGAGCAGAGGCCACAGCCGACCTAGGCAGACAGGAACCTTAGTTTCCTCCATTGCTGGGGCAAGCCTCCTGCTTGTTTCAGCTCAGGCTGCCCACAGCTCCATTGACCCAAAGTCCCAGCGAGGCTGGCTGGAATCAAGTTTCTGAGGTTTATTTATCTTCTATAATTGAAACATTGTTGCCTTGAGCAGAGGCCCAGCCTCCTGTTTGCTCTAGCTCCGTGGCTGCCAGCAGCCATCTTGGCTGAGTTAATTTGCATATAGCTGCTCTGATTGGCTGGGTGTGTGGCTTGGCTGGTGGGCATGGCTTAGGAGTCTGGGAGTGATTGTTAATTTGCATATTACTCTTTTTTTTAGATTAGCTAGAGGTAGGATTCCATGTTGGTTAAGATCAAAGACCCTGGAGCTCTGACACGTACTATCTGCACTGTTACTTAAACTCTGTGCTTTCATTTCTTTATCTTTAAAATAAGAATAATAAGAGTACTTTGTCCCCAGAGTAACTTTGAGAGTAACTTTGTCCCCTGCTTTCTTATAAGAAAGATTAAATGAATAAATATATGTAAAACATTTAGGACATTGTCTTGCATATGACATATGTTGGCTATTATTATTACTGAAGTCTTCCTTTTAACACTGAAACACATGCAAGATTCTCCTTTTTAAAAATCTTTAACAGACCCTTTAGCTTTCCAGAGTCACAGTAATATCCTCTTCCCTTTTCATTTCCTCCAATGAGCCCTGTTCCCTTCCCCCACACGCTTTAGTATAAGATGAAATGCTTTTCGTAAGACCATCTTTAGTCTAGTTATTTTCTACTGATTTCTTCATAGTCAACACATGGTCCCTTTTGTAGAAAACCCTCATCCTAAGCAAATGCCCCTGCTATCTGCTTTAAAATCCTACACAAAATTTATCACAATTATAATTTTGTGTTTATTTATACAACCATTTAATTAATGCTTATCTCCTCTTCTAGCCTAAATGCTCCAAGATGGGATTCTGCTGATTTTTGTACATAAATGTTTCCCCATGCTGAGCACTGGGCCTGACACATAGCAGGGTCTCATAAATCTTTGTTGCATGAATAATATACAAATATTAATGTACATGAAGAATCTTCAGTAGAACTCGAAAGCAAGGCTGCTGGGGAACTTCAGCATTGTTTACTGAGTCCAGCTTTAAAGTAAAACAGACCTGAGGACCGTGTGCCAGCTATGTAATCTTGGGCAAGATCCTTAACTTCCCAAGGGACTGGCTTTCCTCGTTTGTAATATAGTTATAATTCTCTAGGGAACTGCAGTATCTACCATAGTGTTTATGGGCATTGAAGAGATAATATATGTAAAAGGCTTAGTACAGTGCCTGGGCCAAAATAAATGCCCAGTAAATATTCATTATGATGCTGATTATAATGATCTTCCTCATTATATGTCCGCAGGAAATTTCAGCAGCACAGTCCCTAAGTGATCCATTCCCCATTCTCCACCCCATCTTTGCCTATTGTAAGGAAAGTGAGATCCTCAGATGTGCTGAGCAGAAGTTTGCTTTGCCCCTTGCCCACTCTTGTCGTCTGCCGTTGCTCTGAGTTGCTTAGCTTGCCTGGTGTTTGTTCTGCTGCTAGCAACAAAGTAGGCACCTCTGTGCACATTCATCAATTGTCACCGACTTTGCCAGAGCTACTCTGTCATCTCCAGTGCTGCCCTGCCACTTCCTTTCCCCAGCAGGGCTGGAAGCTCTCTTTTCCCTATTGTTTTTGGCCAAATGGAAAACGAAATTGAGCCCGACCCCCACAGAGTGAGAAGGCAAGTGACCTGTGAGGTACAGCTTTTCTTACGAGTCATTTGTGCTTTTCAGTTCCCTCCCAGCGCACACATGGGAGGGCTGAAGCAAGCAATGTCATGGTCTTCCCGGAGATTCAAGAGGGTGGCCCTAATAGAGCGACAGGAAGGGGTGGTCAACCTCAGAACACATGGAGCAACTGCGGTGCCAGCTCCCTATCAACTTTAGAACAGGTACCATTTTCTCTGCCCCAACCCCTAGACCAACTTTCTTTCATGAGGAATATCCTCGTTTCTCTTACAAAGTAGCCTTCTTCTAATCCAATAGCATTTGGAAATCACCCAAGGTCACTGAGAAATGCCCTGAGCAGATTTGGGTTGCTGAGATGCCCCCATGTTATACAATATTTTTATGCTGCATGTTTATTTTTGACACCAAGGAACATTTTGTATATATCTTCCCTTTATCAGCAACAACACTTCTTTCCATTGGTTTAGTAAGGTTTCTTTTGCTGTGGCAAGGGGAGTGGGTAGAATAGGTAGATTATATGATCTGTTGCCTTCCTGAGGAGGCCTTGGAAAAGTTTGAAAATTATAGTTTGAGAAACACACCAGGGAGGAAAATTCATCCTGCCAGACTTCCTGCCAGGAATAAATAGAAATGTAAGCAGTCAGATGATCAGTGTTCTAGCTAAGCTTTGTTAATCTTTTCCCAAGGTAAAGTGCGTGCATTTATTTTTTAACATGATGCTTTCCTGATTTTTCTTTCAAGGACAAAAGATTTGTAGTCTGAGCAGCTGGATCACTTCCTCCCATTATTCTGTCCTTGGAGACATTTGGCCCATTAAAGGGAGCCCACAGATTCTATTTCAACAGATGCATCTCACATTTATTCAGGATATATGTGATAGGGTGACTCATTGTGCTGCTAATACAATTACAGTCTTTGTTTTTTAAGAATCGTATCTTGATTCCATATAGGCAAAGAAATTCATTATTATACACTGTTGTAAGGAAAGACCAAACAGACAGTTTATGGGTAACAATGTCAGAGAAACTGGAGTGTTTGTACTTAGTAATAGAATGCACAGCTGGTTATTTGATTCATAGTTTTAGGTGAGTGCATATAGAATGTGGGCTTTCTGATATTTAATAAAAAGTTGTGGACTCTTAGGTTTATAACATTGGAAATCTTATGGGGTTCTCTGGGTAGCCGACTGTTGGGAAATAAAAAAGAGGGAAAGAAATCTTACTTTCTTTTATGTTTTGTACAAATTCTATCTTTATGTAAGTAAAATGTTCTGGCAAGTATAGTTTCTTAATTTTACTTGTGATTGTTTTTGGACCAAGGCATATATAAATTCAAGTTCTCTAAAGAAAAATTTCAAAAGGACTTTATTGCTAAGCTTTTTCTGTTTCTCATTTAAAAAGTGTCTCCTCCTCCTCCTCCTCCTCCTCCTTTCTGCTTTTAGCCCCCAAACTCTGCAGGGCTTACTGAGATATCAGGAAGAATGAGTAGGCTGGAATGAGAGAGCTATTCACTCTTCCTCAGGCTCCTTTTCTGGGGCTCAACTGTGTTCAGGAAGTGACAGAAAAGAAGGTAGTCCTTCGCTATGGGTCTTGTCACTGACCTGCAGGAAGAATACCCTTGCCATTTTTCTCTAAAGTCTGAGCTGAAAATAAATTAAGAAGATGTGGATTTGAATTCCATCTCAGCTACTTATTAGTTACTAGAAGCCCATTGCAGGAAGATTCCTGCAAAAATAGGGCTTCCTGAGCCGGAGTGAAGCAAAGAAGGGAGCGAAGCCCACCGTGGCAGGCTTCGCTCCCTTCTCTGCTGCCTTGTTTCCTCCCATCTCTTCTGCCTCAGCTTCCTCCATTCTCTGCCACTTTGCTCCCTCCCATCTCCTTCCATCTCTGCTGCCTCGCTCCCTTCCATCTCCACTGCCTCGATCCCTCCCTTCTCTACCGCTTGGCTCCCTTCTGCAGCACTTGGCTTCCTTCTAGGCTGTCTTCAGTCTTTGCTCTGCACCTGTGTATACAAATTAACCACCAACTTGGCTGGGTTAATTTGCATATAGCTGCTCTGATTGGCTGGTGGGCGTGGCTTGGCTGGTGGATGTGGCTTAAATGTCTCGGAGTGATGGTTAATTTGCATATTACTCTTTTATTAGGTTAGATGTAATCCTGAGCAAATTATTCTAACTCTTACTGAGAAACAGTTTTAATAAAATGGAAATATAATAGTACTCACCTCATAGGATTATCAAACGACTCTCAATGTGACACTAACTGGCACATAATTAGAGTGCAGTAAATGTTACCTATTTTTCTTCATATTTTTATTATTACTAGAGGCCTGGTGCACAAAATTCATGCACAGAGTGGGAGTGGGGGGTGGGGGTGGTGTCCCTCAGCCCAACCTGCCCCCTTTTCAATCTGGGACATCCCTTTCACAATCCAGGACTGCTGGCTCCCAACCTCTCGCCTGCCAATTGCCCCTAACCACTCCCCTGCCAGCCTGATCAATGCCTAACTGCTCCTGTGCCGGCCTGATTGCCCCTAACTGTCCTCCCCTGCAAGTCTGGGTCCTCCCCAACTACCCTCCCCTGCAGGCCCGGGTCCCCCCCAACTGCCCTCCCCTGCAGGCCTGGGTCCCTCCCAACTACCCTCCCCTGCAGGCCTGGGTCCCTCCCAACTACACTCCCTTGCTGGCCATCTTGTGGTGGCCATCTTTGACCACATGGGGGAAGCCATCTTGAGATGGTCAATTTGCATATTACTCTTTTATTAGAAAGAATACCATCAGGTCTGATTTGTAGCATAATTCATGAGTATTATGAACTATTTGGAAGGCAGCTGCTGTTAACTGATTGAGAAAGGAGGTGGATATCACTTGGTTTTTTCAGATATCATTTTTGACCTATGGCCTATTCATAGGCCACCAGTAACCTCACACTTAAGAGACTACATACTAATCATAAGACTGGGTTTTGTTTAAAGTCATGCTGATTATGATTTGATTTAATAATGAGTGGAGAATAAGAGCATATTATAAGTAAAAAGAATTAGGAGGAAGTAAAAGAATTTTTTAATTGAGATGGGCAAAATGCTGATATTTTGTGTTCAAGAGGCAGTGTCGTGTAACAGAAAGTTTGGAAAGAGAGAGAGCTGGGTTCAAATTCTAACTCCAAAAGCTACTAGTTATGTAAATTTGGGGAAATGTTTTCTTTTTCTTTTTTTCCTAGAATATGTGGTTAAACACACTTGCTTTGGTGCATTGAAAAGATTGAACAAATATCTCATTTTAAAGAACTTAATACCATGCTGACATATAGGTTAGTGTTCTTATACTTCTCTGTTCTTTCCCCTTTAATGATGAATGATGCTAAGGCTTGATACTAACTCTAAATTTTGCTCTTGCCCTACTCCAAAGAGTGTCTTCTTTGCTGGCTAATGATATGCCCTGGTCATTTCCTGAGGAGCCTTCTCTTCTTGTTGGCTTTGTCTCATGCATGGCATAGACCATCTTCACTGAGTGTGAGCTGAAGGCACGCCATTGTCTCCAATGAATTTCTCATTGATGACATATAATTCTACTTAGAATTGCATTGGTTGGGGAAGTCTCTTCAATTCTACCATGTAGGTTAGCCTGTATGTATATATTCTCAATGACAACCACCTTGTGTTCTTTTTGAAAGTCGATGAGACACAAATCATGAATTAATAAAATACCCTGACAGTAAAGCTGCTTTTGCATCTGGTTAAAGGGATTAATTCATGTCTTCAAAGTCAATACTGAAAGAAGTTTGATAGTAGTTTCACAAAAAAATCATGAACTTTGGCTATTTCTTCTTTTCTCTCCCAGTATGATGTTCAGGAGACTTTGTATGTTTTAGAACGGGAGTAGGCAAATGACAGTCCACAGGCATGCTGCCTGTTTTTAAAATGAAATTTATTGACACACAGCCACACCCGTTCATTGATGTGCTGCCCGTGGTTGCTTTCAGGCTACATTGGCGGAGCTGAGTAGTTGTAACAGAGATTAACGTATGGCCCGTGAAGCCAAAAGTATTTATTATCTGTATTTTTACAAGAAAAGTTGGTCACTGTTGTTGTGAAGAATTTGAAAAATATCTATGTGTTGATTTATGCTTGGCGTCTCTTTAGATGGAGCCCAGGTACAGAGTGAGTGCTTTCTAGTATAGCACATAGGAGACCTGTAACAAATGTTGGCTGAATTAAATATCTATCATGCATTAGTGTTAAAAAAAAAAAGTTATTAGCAATTCTTAGCATAACATGATATAAGTGTTTGAGTTTCTCTGCTTGTTTAATTTACTTGCATGAATCCCAGAAGAGGGGTCTAACATGTTAAAGAAAGGTTTGGCATGGCCTTCATGAATCTAGTTGGAGGGAGAGGAAGGAGGAAAACTTCGTAATTAGAGATGATTGAGCTCCACCCAACAGCCTTGTGAGCTGCCACAGTGTCAGGCTATTCTGAAGCACTTTTCATGAACAGAAGAGCGTTTTTAATTTTCCTTGCTAGTTAAACTTCAACATAAAGCCTTCTTGCCCTTCTCCTCTCCAAACATCTCATTTTCTCTGGGGCTGGCATGACTCTGCCCAGTCAGTCCCTTTGCCGCAATGTTGTGGCAAAGAAATGGGATAACTATTCAGGTTGAAAAATTATCCCAACTGGTATAATTTGGTTAGGTCAATGCATTTAAAATGTCACACAGTTGTAGCTTACTTGAATGACTGTATTTGTCCAGAAGGTGCTCCTGCCCCTGGTACAAAGGAGGCAAAACTGTATGTGTGGCTCTTTGTGTGCAGCTGAACTCCAGATCCTATTCTGAGCCCGGGAGTGTGGGAACCGGTACCTGCCAGAGCTGAGCCTTGACCACCCACTCACTTCATATAACCCATTAAATGCTTATCATATGATGCTACGTTCCTTCTCCTGTTGACCTTGCCCTGACCGACTGTGTCGAATTACTAATTAGCCTGACAGCTTTGCTACGTGAATGCCATTTAATTTCCACCTCCATTTTTGGAAGCCACATTCCTCAGACAGAGCCCCTGGAATAACCGCAGAAGCTAGTCATTGCAGTAGGAGGACATCCACCACCAGTGTAACACTATTTCCAAGAAATGTTTTGTTAGCTACACGACTATGGTTAATGCCAAAAAGAAAAAGAGAAAGAGAGAGACACCCCCCGCCCACCCCTGCATCCTCATCCCCCATTTATTGTGAAAGTTGCACTGCTCTAGACCATTCTCAAGCTTCAGTTTCATTCCTGGCTGACATTGGATACTTCCCTGTGCCGTATGCAAATAACAAGCCACCATCTGGGGGTTTCATCACCTGACTCGGAGGCATGAGTGTCTCTAAGGATTATGTTTTGCCTACTTGGCACGGAAAACATGCTTTAGCTCCAGTGATTAGGAAATGGTGGGAGTTATTTCCCTCAGTCTAGACCCCAAAGATTAGCCTACACAGACATAGGAATTTCTAGCAAAACCCTGCAGGCCACAGGCCTGTTTACCTTATATTGCTGTCATACTCTTGCTAGGCTATTGTTGGTAAGATTTTGCAAATAGCTTAACTTAAAACGACCCATTAACCTGAGATTACAAAGTGCTAAAAACATGATCATACTTGAAGAGGTCACTGTGGAGCAGAGTGGACCAGACACTCCATGCTGGTCTGGTGGAAGAGCAATCAGGAGGAACAACAGTCTTTATTTTGATTTAAATAATGGATTCTTTCTATGTTAAAATCATTTTAGTCATCAGAAAGTAATGAAATCTATGGGTCTCTCAGATATGGCTTTTTTTCAAAAGGTTTTGATTTTAAAATAAGAACCCAGGTTTAATGGATTCTTTTATCAGTCAACACTAAAATTGAGGCAAGGATCTTTATTTAACTGAGTAATACCTATTGTTTTATTATGTATTTAAATAGGACTTTTACTTATGAATTTTCTAGTTGCCTTTCCATAGCTGACGTATATTTACCCAAACAAGGAAATAAGGGAAAGAAAGATGCTTATCTTTATGAATATGAAGAACAGTGTTACTTTATTCATTTGTTCTTTAAAAATTTATTGGGCATCTGCCACATACCAGACACCATGCTAGGTGCTAAGAATACAACAGTGGGAAAGAATAGATTCATTTCCTACCTTGTGAAGTAATAGCACCTCCTGAAATATAAGTTAAATTAGAAGAGATGCAAATTCACACACCTAGCAAATAACTTCACAGATTATTGCTTAGCGACATTATTTACTCTGCCTTAAGACTACAATTTTTCTACTTTATTACAATTCAGCATCATTTTTTTTCTGTCAATTTCCCTTTGAATTAGGAAAATAATTCTAAAAACACAGATGTTATAATATGATTTTGTGGAGAAAATAAAACACTTTGAAAAATTTTCTCTTTGGAAATACATGCCCCATCATCAGTTTTTATTTCTAAACTTTTATATTATCATTCAATTCATACTTTCTCCCAACCTACTTTTCTAGTATTATCATTTATTACCAGCCCCTTGCTCAAAGCTTTCTCTAATCAAACCAAGCAGCTGATACTAAGATGCCTCACCTTTTTCCATATCTTTGCTCACCTTCCTAATCCTGAAGTTCCAAGAGCCAACTTCAATGCCATCTCTTCTATGAAGATGTATCTGCAGAAAAGAGAGTTAAGCTCTCTGTTCTCTGAATAACTGTAGCACTTTTTAATTCCTTTTTTATTTTTAAAAAATATGTTTTTATTGATTTTTAGAGAGAGAGGAAGGAAGAGGGAGGGAGGTAGAGAAAAAAGGAGGGAGAGAGTGAAGAGGAGGAGGAGGAGGAGGAGGAGGAGGAGGAGGAGGAGGAGGTGGAGAGATCCATGTAAAAGAGAAACATCAACTAGGAATCAGACCTGCAACCTGGGTATGTGCCCTGACCAGGAATTGTACTGCCAACCTTTCAGTGCAGGGGAAGACGCTCAACCAACTGAGCCACACGGACACCGGCCAGGGCTAATTATTTTTGATTCTAAGCAATAATGAAGGGCAGACTGTAACATCTGTGAATATTTCTCTTCTTTTGTGTTAAAATATCAGCTTACAGAGAGAAGGAATAATGTCTTACTTTTATTTCATTAATAATAAGTAAGTTTTATTTACTTATATCACATATAATTATCTATAATAATAAAAGGGTATTATACTAAGTAGACCAGACATCTTCTGGATGTCATTCCAGATGTCCTTCCTGACGGGGCCAATGGGAAGCAGCCCAGTCCCAAGTGCCAGAGGGACGCCAGTGCTGGTGGACAGGGGAAGGAAGGCCTACTCTTTCCCCCTCCCCTTTCTTTATTGATTAAGGTATTACATATGTGTCCTTATCTCCCATTGCCCCCCCCCCACCTCCCGCCCCCACCCCCGCTAATGCTCTCACCCTTCTGATGTCTGTGTCCATTGGTTATGCTTATATGAATGCATACAAGTCCTTTGGTTGATCTCTCCCCCTAACCCCCACCCTCCCCTACCAGGAAGACCTACTCTTGCATGACTTTTCATGCATTGGGCCTTTAGTATGTAAATAATCATTAGATTATGTAAAGTAAAATTAAAATGAGTATAATATATAATAACTAATTTTATTATATCAATAAACCATGAAGACATGCCACAATATGTCTTGAAGACTTTCTATATGTTAGGTGTTAGGGATATAGACACCCTTACTCCCCATCCTTATGATAGGCATTAAAAACACGGGTGTTATAAATATGATATTTGTGAGATAACAAATAATTCTCAAATGCCCTGCAAATCTGACCCATTTTTGACCTGTTATGTTAAATTGGAAGCTCCAGGGGCATGGGAAGCAAACTTATCTTAGGAGTTTACATGAACTGACAGTTTTTATTTTAGGTAGTATCTGACTCCTTACATACCTTGCACCATAAAAAATTTGGTCAGGTTAACACTGGATCACCAAGAGAGAAGAGTTGCACAACTCTTCAAATAGTAGCTGTGTTTGTAAATAATTAGGCCCAGGAATGTAGCTTCTGCTGGTTCCTAGCCTCCTGCTCCTTTCTTCAGTCAGGCAGTAGATGAAAAATCAGAAAAGTATAGGTTGCTTTGGTGTTCCTGCCTTTGGCATTAGACATAGCTTCACTCATTACTAGAGGAGAAACTTTGAGGGGTGTCAGCCTCATCTATAAAATAAGAATAGTAACCCTTTCCTCAGTGGAGATAAATTACACATGTAAAGTCTAGAATCAAGCCCACAAACTATGGCCTGTAGGCCACATTTGGCCTGCTGCTTGTTTTGTAAATGAAGTTTTACTGGGACAAAGGGGCATTCATTCATTCTGTATTACCCATGTGTCTGCATTACGAGTAGTCACACCGACTACTCAGTAGGACTGAGTAGTCATGATCAAGGTGAATGGCTCACAAAGCCTAAAATATTTATTATTTGGGCCTTTATAGATAAAATCTGCTGACCCTTGGACTAAAATGGCTCTGAACCTGGAAGATACTCAATTAATATTAATTATCACATTTATTCTCTACTTCACTACACCGAATCTGGGGTGAGAGTGGAAAAGGGTGGGCATGAGAGGGAAGAGGGTGGTAATTATCTCTGTTCAATGGAAACTCAAACTGGAATTGAACTTGAGTTCAAGACTGAAACTTAATAGAGAAGGAAACTTTTATTTTTTTTCTAATTTAAAATTGTCACTGGTCCAAATACTTTATTTTCCTCCTTGAAAGTGCTACATGAGTCACTGTTAAAGTTAATAGTGGATTCTTGATAATAGTTATCATTGGCAGGGATCATGAAAATAGTCCATCAGAGCATAGGCCAGCCATTCCAGGAAGTTTTCCTTATGTTGGTATTGATTTCTATTAAAACATGCTATCTGAATCACTGCGCTTCCTGTTGGCTGCACTCACTGCCTAGTGATGCAAATGGAAAGCCTGTCTCAAAACTACGCTATCTGGTTACTTACACCAAGGCCCAGGCAGCTGGGGGTATAAACCAAAGTGAAGCACCAATCAGTGTAGAAGGAAATGATCTTCATTTGCCCTGCATGATGTCACCCATCTTGGGCCTGATGATTTTCTAACAACTATTGACTGTGAGGGCAGGCAAATCTTATGAATGCATCTTCTCAGGGCAGGTAGTCAAGTGTATCCCAAAACATTTGATTTGGTTCAAGTTCTTGTGTACATATCCTTCCTCTTCTTTTTTCTCTATTATGTCAACCTCTGTGAGAGGAGTTTGAGTGCCTGTGCAAAGCAAAGCATGATGTGCTTTGTGTCTGTGTGTTTATTCCTTAGATGAGCATTCTCTTCTGCCTGTTAGCTTCTAAGGAGTCTAACGCAGTGACCAGACTCTGTAGTTTCACATAATGATTCAGCAATTTCTAACAGAAAAGTGCTTTATCATAGCAAAACAGACCATCATTTCCAAAGATATGTTGACATGAGGCCAAATGTACAGAACATGTAATTTTGTAAATTTGTGTATTTGAATCATTGCCTTTAAGGCTGATTCAGTGGATCAAGTCACCGAGCTGGAAAATGAGCCTAGGTCACTGTGGTACAAGTTGGCTAGTTTTTTTCCAAACTGCCTTCCTATTGGTACACAGCTAGATTGTATTTCCCAGCACCCTTTGCAGTTAGATATTAGGTACAGCCTTGTGTCTGAGCTGTAGTCAGTGAACATGGTGGAGGTGATATACACCTTCCCTAGGTCTATGCTATAAAGCCCTCTAAAATGGGATCCTCTAACTTCCTTCCCTGTCTCACAGCTGAGTGAAGAAAATTCCAAGGTTGTACAAGAGGGTGAAGTGGCAACATGGAAGTGCCTGGCTCCTAGCGCTGCACCCTTTTCTTCACCAATCTGTATTAAACTGTAATAGACTCCTGTTTTACCTCTCACCACAACACCTACTGGATTGTGACAAGCAACAAATATTGTTTGTGTTAAGTCACTGATTTTTTAAAAATATATATTTTATTGATTTTTTACAGAGAGAAAGGGAGAGGGCTAGAGAGTTAGAAACATCGATGAGAGAGAAACATCGATTAGCTGCCTCCTGCACACTCCCCACTGAGGATGTGCCTGCAACACAGGTACATGCCCTTGATCGGAATCAAACCTGGGACCCTTCAGTCCGCAGGCTGACACTCTATCCACTGAGCCAAATCAGTTACAGCTGAATTTGTTTTTCTTTTTTGTTATAACAATTAGTCTAGCCTGACTCATTACCAGCTGTCATTCATTTATGTACATTGCTAGCTTTTTTATTCATCATTTTCACAAATGCATAACTTGCATGGTATTATCCTTTGCTATATTTTATGGAATCAATGAAATGCTATAAAGATATTTGAAAATGTGCGAAGTTCTAAAGATGTTTGGGCATATTCATTGAGAATATGAAGGCTTTTATGTAGTTTTTCCTCCACATTTTTCTCCATGTTCCTTTGTTGGAGATTACTTGTTCAGTCTTAAGATAACAATAAGAGCTTAATGTCTTAGTTCCATTTTACAAGCTGAACATTTTCTTTTTTTGTGGAAAGCCCTGTTTCCTCTAGGTGGGTCCATAACTCTATCAACTGAGCCAATTGCTCCTGAAATATCAAACAACTATTGGACAGAAGATAGCAAAGGATATTTTGGTTTGGTTGGGCTGAACGTTTGCATTTGAGAAGGAAGTGAGCATGTCATTAAGAAGGAAAGTGTGAGGAGGTTATTTGGCAGATGAGGACTCTGCACAAGCTTTGGCAGCACTGCATGACTTCCTTGTGCCACTGGCTGGCAGGACCCTGATGAGGCTGCACCTGTAGCTTTGGCCACAGAATGAGGCGGTTGCAGAGAATAGCCTTGGACATATGATGGACATAAATATGAACAATAAATGTTATTGTTAAATAACTATGACAATTTGGGGGACACTTGTCTCTGCCACTTCACCCAAGCTGACTGATACACACAAGGAGCTCAGCGAGTTTAGTTAACTTACCTAAGGTCACAAGGCTAATAAGATGCAGAGACAGGAATTGAACCCAGGAAATCGAGTTCTAAACTTGTGCTTAAAACCATTCTTGTGTAGGAGAAAGAATTCATGTGTAGGAGAGATTAGAGCATGAGAGACTAGAGACAAGGAGATCATTTGGGAGCACTTTAAATATGAGGTTATGAGAACGTGGATGAGGATGCTTATTTAAGGACTATGAGTTATGCACAGTAGCTGCCTCATAAATAACTCTTGAAAAGGTGGATTAATTTTTCTTATTATAGGTGTCAGTAAGTGCTACTGTCACCACTGCATTCCGGGTAGTCATTTTCTTTACTGGGTAGTCTTTATTTAAAAAATCCTTTGCTTTGCCCACACATCATTGCTGGCAGAGTCACTGAGTCATAGACAGTTTCCCTGAGGATGTTCCCTCCCCCAGGAGCGGCTCCGCCTGGACTATCCAAACAGAGGGAGGGCACCCTGCCCTCTTGCTAGATTCTCAGTTGGCGTTTCCAGATGTCTTTATTGCCTCTTCCCATCCCTTCCTTTGTGGGGTCAGCACTGACAACTGAAGTCCAGTTCTCGCTTCCTTCAGGCTAATAATAATGCCCAGCAGAAAACCCTCTTGGTCCCTTGGCATTATTCCCCCCTGCCCTTTCCCTCATCTTTTGTTGTTGTTGTATTATTTTCCATTTGGTACAAAGGATGACATAGGGGTTATTAAAAGATGAAGGAAGCCTCTCTTCAGTTTTACAAATTCAATTATTTTCTTTATTTTACTTTAGTTTTTTATATTTTTAGCAACTTTATTGACACACATCCTGCAATTTACCCATTTAAAGCATACAATTCAATGACTTTTAGTATCTTCACAGAATTGTGCAACCACTATCATGAACAGTTTTAGAACATTTGTATTACCCCCAAAAGAAACTTCATGCCCGTTAGCAGTCACTCCCCCAGTCCCTGCCTCCTGATTTGCCTATTCTGGACATTTCATATAAATAGAATCATACAATATGTGGTCTTTTATGACTGACTTCTTGCACTTGGTATGAGGTACTTAAGTTTCATCTATATCATAGCATTACTTTTTTTAAAATATATTTTATTGATATTTTACAGAGAGGAAGGGAGAGGGATAGGGATCAATGAGAGAGAAACATCGATCAGCTGCCTCCTGCACACCTCCTACAGGAGATGTGCCAGCAACCAAGGTACATGCCCTTGACCAGAATCGAACCTGGGACCTTTCAGCCTGCAGGCTGACGCTCTATCCATTGAGCCAAAGCGGCCAGGGCGTAGCATTACTTTTTATTGTCAAATAATATTCCAATAGTATAGTCAATACTATTCTATGTATGGTGTCAGTTAGGTCAGAGATTTATCTGGATGCAACTGTTTTCTGATTTGGTATCATTTAGAACCTGAAAATACTCACCCGCATTCTCAGTCTATACTCCCTGCTGCCTAAGTGCTCCTGCTAGAAAAGGAGTCAGCAAAGTTACTATCCACATGTCACTGGCAATTAGAAACGCAGGGGATATGGAGAAGAACAAAAAAAGGAAAAATGGTAGGACAAAATAGTGGGTTGAGGGAGAAAGAGAAAAGTGGTAAGAAAATATTTCAGCCTTACCTTGTACTAAAAGTATGCATTCTTATCTTTAAGATGTCCTCTTGATACCATTCTTTTCTTATTATGTGGCAGAAGTTGATATCACTGTTTGCAGATAAAATTGGTATGCTATTCTTGAAAGAAAAAAAATACAGGAATAAACAATTTTGTAAAATATCTGAGACAGGCTTGTATAACCAAGATACAATTTTTAAAGAATGATTTAATGTGAAAAATTTGTGCCTGGTAGATATTATGCCTATCTCATAATGTGGTCACCTTATAAATTAAATAATGGACCTAGAAAGAATATTCAGAAAAGCTGAGTGAAGTCTATGAAATCATGAAGGGTGTTGCTCCATAATGAACAATAGCTCAGTTCCAAAGGTCTCTATCGAGTGTGAATTTTTACCCATGCACTAAGCCCTGAGAATGCAAAGATGACAGGACACAGTCCTACAGTGAACTGGAGACACAAGTAGTAATTCAGGTAGAACAGAGGTGGTGGTGGGAATGCTGGGGGGCTTCCTGGGAGGCAGGAGAGATTTACTGAGTCTTGAGTGAGTAGAATTTGGTCCTGGGAAGAAAAGGTGGCAGTCAGAGGAAAGATGCACCTTCGAGGAGCTATGGATTGTTCAGAATTGCTAGAGCTTAAAATGTGAAACAGAGAATGAGTAATAATGAGGGCGGAGAAGCAAGTAAGAACCCCATGATACTGTTACATGGCAACTGGGACATTTAAGAATTACATTATTCCATGAGAGGGACATTCAAGAATATTTCATATAAGACCCTAAAAAATTCATGATAAGTTATCAAGCATGTTTGACACCGCTCTTAGCATATAATATTCCTTATTTGCTTAAATATAAATGGTATGAGTCTTGTACATTTAAATATTTACTATGTGTGCAATATTTGCACATTGGGAAATACAAGAGAAGTATGAGTAGTACACATTTAAGTATTAAATTCAGGGCACAGAAGTAATTTCTTATGAATTCAAAGGAAGGAGAAAACCTTTGAAGATTGAGGGATATCCCTTCTTTCCTGCTGTTCTTCCTCCTTGTTTTATTCCTTTTCCCTACTTCTCTCTTTTCCTTTCCTTCCACTATTATGTACTTGCCTCTGTGCACTAGGACATGTAGTAGTTAGCAGAAATAGACAGCTATGAAACAATGACCCCCCCACACACACACACATAATTATAACAGTAATAGGTTTTCTCAAGAAAAGACACTCCAGAAAAGGCAGAGTCCTAACAGGCTGAACGGCATAGGAAGATCTTCCTGAAGAGTGTTAAACCGACACCTGAAGCATGAAGAGTAAAAAAGAGTGTATTCCTGAAGGAGAAGTAGGTGTGGACAGATGGTAAGAAGCAGAGAGGACATGTGAGCTTTGCTAAATAGTGTGAAGAAAGACAAAGACAGGAAAACTCCCAAAGGACAGCACAGAGGATAATGTCAGCATCCGTTGTTACAATTTCCCTTCTTTGTTAACCTTATGAAAGCATTTTCTGACATCATGAAAATCTATCCTTTTTTATTCTACTTCTTATTTTAGTGATTTCAGAAGGATCTATAGGTTTTATTCTTTCTCATTTCCCTTTATCCGGTAATTAATTTGGACCCTTCTTACTTGGAACTTATTTTTACACAATTTAGACTTGGTTAGCAGAATACTTGGAAAAAACTATTGAATTCATCTCCATTCATTCTAGCACTCATCTTTTAATTCAGATATATCGCACACAGAATTTAGGATGCTGCACTCTAGCGCCTGAAGCACCTAGGTATTTTTAATATGAAAATTTCCATGGCAACCCTTTCCAATCAGCAGTGGAAGTATGGCCCAAGACTGTTTCTAGATTCACTGGCTGGTTGGGGCCAAGGATTTGGATACAACCTTGCTACTACCCCTGGCAGCTGTGGAGGCACAAAACATCTAGATGCTGATGTTTCTCCCCTTCTATATTTAACAGATGGGCTTACTGAACTTCCTTCAGTGCCTGCTAGCCAGTGAGCAGGAAGTGGAATAGGATAGGCCCAGGGTGAATCATGAAGGCTATTCTAAGGTTGCAGGGCTCTTCCCAGCTTTTTCCTTCCGCAAACCCAAGAAGCAACTTTGTTGGGGACGATCACAAAGCCAAGCTGACTAATTCAGAATTCAGAAACCTCAGGCAGGCACTGAGGGGTTCTTGGGAAACCTACTAATTTTCTTCATCTCTAAGAGATGACTCTGCCATATCATCTCCTTTTCCCTCAAAACTCCCACACATCCTCCTCCTCCTGATGACCCAGACTCATTCTTCATTGAGAAATTACAAGTCGTTGGCAATGAACTCACTCAACTTCCCACCACAAAACCTGCCAGCTTGGCGCATCTGCATCCAAATTCTCCTTCTTCCACAATGAAGAGACCGCTCCTCCTCCTATAAGAAGGGATGTTTCTCCACTTTTGCTCTGGATCTCAATACCTCTTATACTGTCAAAGACTTTGCTCCATGATCTATTCATGCTTCCCTTCAGCAGCCACATCTCACTGTTCACAGAATCATCCCCATCATCATACAAACATGTTCTAATATTTCCCCTCTTCTCATACTTGTTTTTTTTCTCATATAACCAATTCTGCCATATTTTCTGTTCTCCTTTATAACCAAATTCCTGAGTACCCAAACAAACTACTTCTACCTCCTTGTCATTATGCCACTGTTCAACCCAGACTGATGTGCTTCTATACCTCTTCTCCCTGGTAAGGTCAGCAACAGCTGTCAGGTTTCCAATCCCAATGACTGCTTTCCCACTGTTCTCACTTGGCTTCTCAGCAATACTAGTCAAAGCTGATTCTCTGCCTATTTGAAGCATGCTAACCTCTTGGCTTCCAAGATGATTTTTTTTTTAATTTTGGGCTCTGTTCATAGATGTTGGCATTGCTTAAAGCTTTCCTTAGGCCTTTGTTTGACTTTTATCTAAATTCTCTCAGTTATAGCATACATTTCCAGTGTTTTAAAATTTGTATCTCCTCTGAGCACCTGGCAACTATCAATATGTTTTCTGTTTGTATGAATTTACTTATTCTGTATAATTTACATACATGCAATCATATAGTATGTGATTTTTTGTTTTTGGCTTCTTTCACTTAAGATAATATTTGCAGATTCACCTATGCTGTAGGATGTTTCAGAATGTATTCCTTTTTATGACTAGATGATATTCCATCATATGTGTATATCACAGTTTGTCCATTCATCCATTGATGGACAATTGGGTTGTTGACACCTGTTGGCTATTTTGACTAGTCTAACATCCATTCTTTTTTTAAAAATATATTTTATTTTATTTTATTTTTTACAAAGAGGAAGGGAGAGGGATAGACAGTTAGAAACATCGATGAGAGAGAAACATTGATCAGCTGCCTCCTGCACACTCCCCACTGGGGATGTTCCCACAACCAAGGTACATGCCCTTGACCAGAATCGAATCCAGGACCCTTCAGTCTGCAGGCTGACGCTCTATCCACTGAGCCAAACCATTTAGGGCCTAACATCCATTCTTGATGTACCTTCTCCTCACTTTCATAACTTTTCATTAGGAAATCCAGTTTGCTCATGCCCAGACTCTATCTTGATCTATTTCCTTCTCACCATCTTCACCCCTGCCCTCCTATTTCAGGCATTCAGTATTTCTAGTCTATTGCTACAGACACTCTCCCAATGTGTCATTCTTCTTTTTCTTGTGCTCTATTCTTTGTCCACACAAAAAGAAAAATAACCTTAAAAATGAAAATTATTTTCCACATTGTCTTAGTCAGTTTGGACTGCTATAACTAAACTCCATAGACAGGAGGCTTATCAACAAAATATATTGGGTTCTAGTGAGGACCTCTTCTGAGTGTAGGCTGTTATCTCCTCATTTCAATCTTCACTTGGTAGAAAGGGAAAGAGAGCTCTCTAGGGTTCCGTCTATGAGGGCAGTATGTGGGCTCCAGCATGACCTAATTACTTACTGAAGGACCCATTACCTCATATCATCACAGTGGGAATTAAGACTTTACATATGAATTCTGGCAGAAACAAACATTCAGTCCATTGTGTGTGTGTGTGTGTGTGTGTGTGGTGTGTGTGTATGTGTGATGATGATGATGATGATAATGATGTTATGTGTGTAACTAACTGTTATTGAGTACTTACTGTCTTAGTCACTGTTCTATGGGTTTCCAATGAAATAATACATTTAAACCTCAAAACCATGAGAGTAAATACTCTTATTATTGCTCTTTGTAGATGAGGAAACAAAGTAACTTACTTAAGGCCACCCAGCTAACACACGATTGAGCCAAGATCTGAACCTCTGGGATCTGTCTCATGAGCCTATCCTATGATTGTTACGCCAGATTGTTTAAATCATGCCATGTCCTTCTCCTTCTAAAATGGTTTCCTAGTCTATTAACGATAGGAGTCATGACCTAAAGGCCCTGCATGAGCTGACTCTTGGCTGTGTTTCCTCCTTCACCTTGCCACTCTCCCCAAATCTCACTCTTCTTGAGTGACTTCCTCCCTTAGGCCCTTTGTCATACGCAGGTCCCTCTGGCCTTCAGGTCTATGCACATTTGCTTCCCTCAGCCTGAAACATTCACCCCTCTTTCCCTCCTTCAGATCTCAGCTCAGTGCCAGCTCCTCCAGGGGCCCGTGTCAGCAGTCAGTACCCTTCCCTTGTGTTCTCTCACCTTTTTTGTTTTTTAAAGCTCAAAGTTATTATTTAAATTTATAATTATGTTATTTATTTCTCTCTCTTTTTTCTTTTTATTTGTTAAACCTCTAGAATATATACCTGCTGAGGTCAAGGACCATGTTTATATTTATGTGTTTGTCCTAGTCATAATTATATCCTTGAATTTTTCAGTTTCTGGTGCAGGTTGGAGCAATGAATGAATGTCTCTGATTCTATATTTTATGTACCGAAAAAATTAATTGAATAACCTAGAATTTTAGTTTGGTCTTTCTATAATTCTTTGTATATGTCCTCTTATCTTCTCATTGCTATTTCACTGGAGAAAAGAAAGAGGAACTATCCAGTTTCAGATGTTGCTAAATAATTGTCCACTTTATTGCCCTGGGCAGGCATTGGTTGAATTCCTCACTTGATCTCAGGGAAGATGAATTAGAACTTGTCCAAACAAAATACAGTTTAGCAACATCTGGACTCTTTGTGGTGGGGCTTGAAGTGTTTGCTCCTTGGTGGTCCCTTGTCTTCCCTCCATATTTCTATACCTTTTTAAAAAAGTAATAACACTTGGAGTTATTAGAGCCAACACCTGGCACATTGGTTAGGCAGCTTTACCTTATAATCAGCCCATCGTGGAGATAAAAGTAATGCCATGCCACAGTGTGGTAACTGTAAATGTACAGGAAGCAAGACAATACCCAGCCTGTGAGGACAACCCACATCCTGCCAATACTATAGAAATGAGTCCTCAAATTGCCTATTCCACACTCTCCCACATGGGTGTTATCAAAGAAATACTCACCTCTTAGTTCTGAGAGAACGGCGCTGGGGAGATAAAGGGGCAAAATTCTGTGAAGTGTCCTAATGTGTAGCTTTCTGATACAGATTTTAAAATTGCACAACTGATATTCCTTAGGCTAATCAGAAAAATAGAGGGCTCAGAAATCATTAAGGCTGTCATTCACTGACTGCTAAAGGATTTACACCTAATTATAACCATCTTACAAGGTAGGAACTACCTTTTTTCTTATGTCTGATGAGGAAACTGAAGTTTCAAGAAATTAGACAATTTGTCCTTTGCTATTTAACAGTGGGTAGGAAAGCTAGAATTCTAACCTATGTGTGAACAATCCATGGTGATACTGGATGCATCACTGCTTCCAAGATTAAGGGCTATTGCCCTGTGGTGTGGCTCATAGGTTGAGCATCAACTTATGAACCAGGAGGTCATGGTTCAGTTCCCAGTCAGGGCATATGCATGGGCTGTGGGCTTGATCCCCAGCTGGGGATGTGCAGGGAGGCAGCTGATCAATGATTCTCTCTCACCATTGATGTTTCTGTGTCTCCCTCTCCCATACTCTCTGAAATCTATTTAAATATAAATATTTAATATATATATATCTACTCTAATAAAAGCATACTATTGAAATTGACCGTTTCTATGAGATGCCTAAGCCACGCCCACCAGTCAATCAGAGTGGTTGTATGCAAATTAACTTAGCCAAGATGGAGGCTGGCAGTGGAACTGTGGAGGCAGGTGCAGCGCAGGCCACAGGGTGAGCAGGACATACGGGGCATGTGATGGCTGGGGTGTGTGAAGTGGGCGGGACCAATGTACTGGTGGCGGGTGGTGTGTGTGAGGTGGATGGGGTCCGATGGGTGGGTGCCGGGTGGTGTGTGGGTGGTGGGCGGGGCGCGATCCTCCGAGTATACAATATATTGTGCACCAGGTTCCCGTGTGTGTGTGTGTGTGTGTGTGTGTGTATACATATATGTATGTTTTACAGTTGCCACATTGTGGCATGGCATTATTTTTATCTCCACAATGGGCTGATTATAAGTAAAGTTGCTCAACCAATGTGCCAGGTGTTGGCTCTAATAACTCCATATATATCTATAATAATAAAAAAGTAATATGCTAATTAGACCAGCTGTCATTCCAGACCAAGCCAGGGTGGAGGGAAGCCAGCCTGGGTGCCTGCCAGTGACTGGAGGAGGGAAACCTGGGTCCTGAGTGCCAGAGGGAAGCTGGTGCTGGCAGCCGGGGGGAAGGAAGGTCTATTCTTGCACAAATTTTCATGCATCGGGCCTCTAATATATATAAAGAGTAAGGGCTATTAATTATAAATAATGTAAGCACTCAATATAAGCATTTCTAAAGTTAAACCTCACAATTGGGTACATTATATACTATTACCAATAATCCATTGTGTCTTTAAAATATATTTGAATTCTTAATTAATAATATAAATCATGATATTATATCATGTATTTACTGAGAGTTTTCTCTGTTCCAAGTGTTGTGCTATCTGTATTCTCCTCTTTATAAAAACTCTATGAGATGAATACTATGATTATCTTCCTTCTATAGAAGAGAAAGCTGAAGTTAAAGAGGTTAATTAGCTCAACCAACAATAAAGTAGCAGAGGATGGAGAGTTGGGCTTCCAAAAATATGTTCACAACCACTCCGTTAACTGGCCTTCCACACACTAACTGTGGTCATGCAGCTTTCCACCTGTTTCTAGAATTGAGCAGATGTTATCTCTAGATTTTGGCAGAGTCGACACTGATGGTTCCATAGTTTTTTCACAATACCAAGACCTAATTATACCTCTTTCATGGAGCTATCTTAATGACACCGGCAAATTGAAGGCAGTGGGGTATGGACACTTTACTATAGCAATGGAATATATACGGGGTGCACTGCATTACGCTATTGGCAAACAGAAAAGACATGGGAATCATATGCCCTGTTCACAAACAGTTTAGTAGAAAATAATGTAAGCGTGAAAGGCCTGGTGAATGATTTAATAGCAAGAACTTAATTCCAAAAGAATACAGTACTGATTCAATGTGTGAAGGTCTATGGAGTGCACAAAGAGAAACCTACACCAGGAGTTAGCACATGAGTTTTGGTCAGGGATCTGCAGATTATAAGATTCAGATTATTAGGGACGGAAGAAAAGTTGGAGAGGAAGCCAAGTGTAAATAAGAGCACAGATGCAGGATGTAGCAACTTGGTTGGCAAGCAATGGGCATGACTAGAACCGGAATCTGCTGGAGAGCCAGCAAAAAGAAGAGAGCAGGTTTTTGGACAAGCTGGCATGATGACCTCAGAGTGCTCAGGGCTATTTTGTTCTTTAAATGACCCCAGGCGTTGTTAGGCAATCTTGTTTGTCATTGTCTCTCCTGGCGTCACTCTCAGGCTTTTTGTATGTCTTCTTAAACAGGACTTGTTCCTTCTCTGGCTTGTATTTACACTACAGCCTGCATCGTCAGCCACTAGATAATCATCTTTTAGGTATGCCCTCCCAGGTTCAAAGGAGCCTATGCATAAAAATTGCTACATTTCCCAAAGAGAGAAGTAGCATGGATATCAAGCAGACACTGTTTTTCAGCACCTGAACAATCAACAAGCTTTCGCTGAGCTGCTGGTGTGCAGGGGTGGGTCTGGAACTGTTTTATAAAGCACCTACTAAAAAGCACTCACAATGATTCAGACATTTCCTTTTCTTTGATATAAAAAGAGCTGAGTGAAATCTTTGAGCTTTGTTAAAAATGATAGAACTTGGAACTTTTCAGACAGGCAGTGAATGTGGGTGCTAAGAGGGTTTTCAATGGTATTTGACTCATCAAATGTATCTTGCCATTATTCTGAGTTGTTATTTTTGTCTTGAAAAGTAGACTATTTGAAATGAGGGAACACTTCCTTTATTTTTCATGTTTTCAATTTCCTGAAAATGGAAATGATGGAGAGAAAAGAACAAATGGCAGTACTTTGCATCAGTCAAGGTATGACTACTTTATAACTCCAAAGCTGCAGAATATATCTGCCCCCATGATGTGTAGGGGGGACATTTAGCCCAGCAAGCATGCACACCATTTCCATTCAAATCCAGCTGTATAAACTAACATTGCAACAAGCAGTTCACTCTTAAGTTTCCCCTCAACCTTAATCACTGGCCCACGTTTATTTATGCAGTGATTGAAAGCAAGGCTTTAGCCTGGGTTTATCCCAACTCTGCTGCTCACTGGCAGGTCTCAGAGGGTTATTATGAGAATTAAATGAATCAACATAAATAAAAGCTGAATAATGTAATCACCGATATACATGTTAATGAATAGTCATTAAAATAAAAATAAAGTAAAATGACCTTGTTAATCAGCTCTGTAATTATAATAATATTAACATCCTCTTTGTAATAAGAAAGCTGTTAGTATTTAAGATGAAAGTTATAATCCATCAAGCCCTCTGTCTATACTACCTTTCGGTCTGTCCTCACAATGAAGCCATCAGTGGGTTGTTGTAACTCTTACCCTTATTTTACGGTTGGGGTCAAGTGATTAGTTTAAGATCACACAGGTGGGAAGTGGTAGGGCAGAATTTGAAATCAGGCAGTGTGATTTCAAAACTTTTACCTTTAGTCATTCCACTGCACTGTGTTTGTATGATTGTTCCAAATTGTGAAGCTAGTTCCTAACTTCCTGCAAACGTTGTATAGAGTCTAGGTAGGCTAAGAACCCAGGACAATCAACTCCCTTTCCAAGGTGCACATATACTTCCAATGCACTGGGACTGCTTTGGTTTTTTTTTTGCTGGGAATCACATTCCCAAGATGCCTAATAATTTTAACTTTATCCAGAAGTTCACATTAAATATGTATTGTACTGCAGTAATATTCTACAACTTTCACAAGCAGTCCCAGTAATCCCCCGTTACAGGTGAAAACCCAACGTTCAGAAAAACTAAATCAATTTCCCAAAGTCTCATAATTAGTGTGTATCAGAAATTTCTTGACTTCTGGTCTAGTGTTCTTTCCATTAGATTCTTTGAATCAGAGTCAAGATTTTTTTCCCTTACCAGGCATACTAGGTAAGGGATGTCTGGATTGCCCTCATGTCATAGCAACAACGAATTCTAAAGATGAACTTTGAATTGATAGTCTCCTGGGTTTGTTTAAAAGGCAAAAGGCCATGCTTAGCTTTTATTTTGCTGTGCATCTTTGACCAACGGAGGAGTGGTTTACTACAAGAGCTACGACTGCATCTGTGTGAAATTTACATGCATGAGGTGCAATGTCCTTTGAGTTCATGTTTTTGGACTGTGTTTCCCGCCCACTTGCAGGGTGATGGAACTGGACAGCTGCTTCTTGCGGGTAAGGTGAAGATGTAGATAATATGTAGCCCCTTCCAACCACTGGAGATTCCTTCTAGAATGGGACCAAAAGACCCTCCAGTCTTCTGTTCCACCCGGGGCTTCTCAATGATCTGTTTGCACATTCTTTTCCTGCTTGGTAATTAGCACCAGCTGTCTCAACTTAAAAGGAAGGAATCCCTTTGAAATCCTCTCTATCTTCCGTGAAATATGCTACTGAAACGTGCTAATTAGTAACTGGACTTAGGACAACACAGACATGTGTTTCCTTTGAGTACTGCAGAAGGAAGAGGAGGAGGAATGGGAACATCTGTTTAGCTACATATGTGTTTGTATGCTTTTCTAATTTTCAAAATGACAGTTTTAATGAAAATCTATCTACCCAAATGTGATCGGAGCCAGTAGGTGAGGCCCAGGCCCCCAGGAATTGACTTCTCCCCCGCCATCTGCATTCCTGGCTCAAGCTTGTAAGCATTTCCATGGTCAGGGTTCCCTCTCTGCCTCCACAGACTGACTTCCCTGGCAGCATCCCCTCGCTCTTCAACACAGAATCAGGACTGATAGAACTCCAGGGAAACATAAAGGAACTCCTCTTTCTTTGGGATGGGTGTCCCAGAGTAAGACACTAGCCAAGTGGTTCTGTAACAGTGAGCACACCTGGAATTGGAGGAAAGTGCATAGGAACAATGTGCCCTCGTGTTAAATGTACTTTGCTAAAAATGGAGAAGCCCCTGATTTGCCAGCTTACCTTGCGATGGTGTGAAAATCCGCGTCTTCCCAAATAATTTCGAGCAACAAAGGCCAGGGGTTCAAATTAACTTGCTGGTCCAGGGGCAAGAGGTGCGCAAGTCAGAAGGAGAGTCTGTTGATTTTGTGGGAACAGTTGGGGATTTATTGACAGTATGAAGGGAGCTCACAGGAGGCTTGAGAAAAGAGTGGGCAGTATCTCACCTCTAAGGGCATTCTCCCTGGGCAGCTGCTGCCTTCACAAGATTGTTTCTTGACGCCCGGAGGCTGCTGCTGCTGCAATAATCCGCATTCCCATTGTTATTGTAGTCTCGATTCACTGACTCACAGTTTGATAGGTTGAGCTTAGGTCACATCACTAGCACCTGGATGTCAGGTGGGATGGAATAAAAAGATCTGTCCTGTGGATGGGTTGCTCACCTAGAGTTTATGTGTTCCCCCCAAATCCCATTCAGTAGTGGGGGGATAATTACCTGTGAAGAAGTCAGGTTATTCTCGATGACAAAATTGGATAAATATCTAGTACAGGGACCTACTGAAGGGGGGTATTCTGTTTGTCTAATATCCATCAATTATGGTTAGATGCAGTCATGCATGGTCGATGCCACGACCCACCCTGTAGATCTGACCACTGTCCCATTGGTCTTGCTCTGAGAAGTCAACCAACAACTGAGAGTCTTCTGCTGCACCCGAGGGTGTTACAATGCGTGGGGGTGAACAAAACCTTAGTCCAAAGACATGTGTCTCTTTCACATTACTCTGTGTTAGCTCCTTGATTAGCTACATAGCACTGAGCCATTGCCTTGAGCCATTCATTCTCAGACATCCTGTCCATGTCTGTGGGCTCTTGAGCTTGGCTTGGCTGCCTGGCTGCTCTGGGTCTGTGATTTCAAGCTCTTCCCGTTGAGCAGGCCAGATAAGAACATCAGGTTGCTATTTTTTTCCTCCCAGATGTTTGCTTTTCTAATTGCGCTATGCTTTACTATTTGGACTCCTACAGCTATAATAGATATTACCAGAACTTTTCATTCCTGCTTCTGGATAGAGGCAAAGGGAAGAAGAGAGAATAAAAATATCACTGTGGGTTTCTTTGGGGGACAGAGCAGATTGACACATGTGATATGTGCTCTCCCAACTCAATGCTGGCTTATTCTCCAGCTTAAAGTCCTTAATGATCTGTGCTGCCTTCAGAATTAAGTTCAGATCACTAGGAAGGCAAGTGTTTTGCCTGAACTCTTTCCTTCGTACTCTTTGTGAAGCTACTTTTAGTTTCCTAAGCAAGCTGTGCCCTCTCACATCTTCATCCCTCACACACTGTAGGTACACCTGGGATATGTGTAGGGCCCAAGGCTTGAGAACAAAAGGAGGCCACAGGTCATGTTTCTAATTTCTTAAAACATATACATTGAGCTAACACACTGTTACATAAAATATATCCTATCCTCCTCTTTTGACAAAAATACCCTTATAACTCCCCAAAAAGCTAGGCATAGACTTTAAGTTTTCAGACGCCTCAGAATTGCACATAACAGTGTCATAGCACAGGGAGCTCTTCCACCACCCAGCCCACCTGCCTCCCCTTCCCGCCCCTTGATCTCACCTGCATGACATGTGGGTGTATGGACACCCCAGCCTGTACTCCAGGCACCATCCACACCCACTACAAATGGCCATTCCCTAGCAGCAAGCACTCCAGAAGCTTGGCCCACCCTTGGGAGGATGAGGATGACAGAAGCCACACAGATCTGGCAAGAGGGCCTGGAGCCACCTGGGCAAGGACTTCGGGGGTTCTGGTTTCCAGAGCACAGTCTAGACTAGAGGAAGGCACTTTGGGTGGGCATGACCCCTTGGCCCTATAGAAACCACACCATGGGGAGAGGCATGAGAGCAGAGGTCCTGTTGCTGGGTGGTACGGTCATATATGTTGCCCTCTGGCTAGGATGTCCTTTCTCCTACATTGCATCTCTCAGGTATCATCTCATATCCTGCCCTCCTTCCTCCAAGAAATCTTAATTCTCTCAGGCTTGGCTACTTTTTCTTGTAAACTGGCTGTGATACTTACTATGTGACTCTGAGTAAGTGATTTAAATTTTCAGCACCTCAATTTACTTCTAGGCCTGTCGCAAGGATGAAAAAGTCAATACATGTAGAATTTTAGAACAGTGTTAGCTGTTACAATTATTATGCTATACTCACATAGCAAGCTGCACTTACTCCTACAGAAATATTTCTCATTATTTTGTCATGGGTTTTCTCGAACCTCTCTCTTCCAGAAAATGACGTGCTTCTTGAGAGCAAGGACTTCATTGTATTTAATTTTGTATTCCTAACACAAACCCAACATATGTAGCATGGTAGGTGCTTTATATGTGTGTGAAAATGTGTGTGAAATAGATGAACTACCTCAAGGGGAGCTGGCATTTACCACTCTACATGTTCACGCTGCAGCCTGTGACCATCTGTAGGAAAAACTACTGGGAGGATGAACGCAACTGCTCAGATCCTTCTGACTCTAGGCTCTCAGAAGATTAGATGCAGATGGTAGGACTGGGCCAGAGCCATATCACCAGGAGCATAGAGAAGAAATATTCAAGTAGCAGTCCCACCAGGGTTTAGACATGCTTGTACAAGACACAAACCCATGTCTTGGTAAAGATTTACAACCTCAAGCATCACATTATGAAATATTGTACCTGTCTTCCCATAAGCCAAAGGATGTCAGGCATTCTGCCTTTGAGACCACGTGTTTCTCTGCATCAGTGATCTGGGGAGTACGTCCCTGTTTTCTTTCATGCACCTGCTTGTTCTGATGACTTTCAGATAAGCAGAGCTCAGGAAATATGGTCAGGAGAAAGTCTTTAATGCTGTTTGCTTGATTACAATTACGAAACTGCTCTGCAGAGCCTTCCCCATCATTTACTCAAGTGGTTGCTAAGTAATTTCCGATCCAGTCCCACAATTAGAATGAATGGGCCTGCCTGCTGGTTGGTCAGAAACTGTTCATTCATTCATTCATTCATTCATTCATTCATTCATTCATTCGGGATAGTTCTGAACAGTCGGTGGATGTCAAAAGATGCTTCCCACAGAGCCCAAGAAAGAAGAAATGAAGGAAAACAGAAAATCCTCCCAAGTGAATTCATTTTCCACTTCTTTTACTGTTCTGCTTACTCACTTGGCCATTGCATAGGATGAACGTATAACTTTTAGTACTTAAAGCACTGCAAATAGGATTTTTCAAATTAATTAAAGTAAAACTGAACATCTGAAGAAAATATGAATTTTTTCATTAAATAATTATAATTTATAATAAATTAATTATTTTTATTATGACAAACACCTATCTAGTGCTTGTATTGTGCAGGCACTGAATACTTTGTGTAGATTAACTCACTTAAATCTCACAGTGATCCTATGAGGTGGGGACTACATCATCCCTATTTCACAAATGAGGAAACTGAGATGTGGAGAATGAGGGATAGAGACTAAGGTTATAGAACAAGGCCAGGGTCAAAATCCAGTCCACCTGTTTCCAGAGTCTGGTCACTTTAAAACTTAATGTTCTATGATGTGAAGAAATATTTAAAGTCATTTTTCAACTAAAGAAGCTCTTGGAGCTAGATATGAAGAAAAGGAAATCTATAGGGAATAATATTAAATCTATAGGCAATAATATAAATATTGTGGTAGCTATTCTGTTTTATGCCTATTTAAGTTTTTTATTTTTGGGCAGCTCAGTGTTATGATGAAATAATATCATTGATGTGACAAGGCCAATCATGACATGAGTTAGTAAGTTTTCACTCACAGAATTACACCTTAATATATTGAGCATCTAACATTTTTGTATAGTTAGGATTTTGGACTGACTTCCTTAAAGAGGATTTTTCTGAATGAAATGAAATGGATTGAAGTTGAATGAAGTGCAGCATGAGGTGTGCTCTATGCCCCTGGAAGCCACTTACTGTGGCATAGAGATCTTGTTTCCATGGCAACAGGACAGGACATTAACTGTTGCCTAGCTGACATGATGACAAGATTTAGATTCAAGGTTTGCCATACATCTTTCCTTCCCTGAATTCCCCACTGCCTGGAAATATTCCCTCTTGCATCTGGTCTCCTCACAAGTTAATTATAACTAGTTACAGGAGCAAAAAAAAAAAAAAAAGTTCAGTGACTCTTTCTAGAACCTGGTAAAAGGACAAAGTACTGTTGCCACTAATTCACTTGAACTATCCAAAGGGTGCCTCATGAGGTTTTAAGAGGCTTTTTCTGTTATAGATTATAATTATCTTTATGCTTGGCTTAAGGGTTGGTGATTCAATGGAAAAAGAAAAAGAATGGTAAATTCTTCGCTCTCCCTCATTTGCACCTTGTGCTTAGGTCTGTGCCGGGAGAAAGGAAAAGGTGGAGTGGGCACATAATGGAGGGATGAAAAGGAAAAGAAGAGCATGAGGGGCTGCCTGTATTGTGCAGGGTGAGCTCAGAACTGAGCCAACTTTTTCGTATTTCTCAAGGTCCATGAAGTCCAGTATGTTCAGGCTGTTGCTTTTCTTGAAGGAAATATGATTTAGTGATACTCTAGAGAGGGAATGTCCAGTTGGAATGGGAAGAAGTATGGTATTTTTATAGGAAATAATAATTATAACAGAAAGCACTTAATATAGAGTTAATATGTGCCAGACACAGTTTTAATTAAGTGCTATGCTTAAAGTGTGGTGCAAAAGTATGTTTACAGTTGTGCATACATGAAACCTATTCTTGCATTATTTATTAATTATTATATTATTTTCCATACAAAAAACTGGAAACCTACTTTTGCCCCACCCTGTATGTTCACTCTTGTCATCCCCACATCACCCTAGGAGATAAACTATATAAAACACTTACAACCATTTTATAGTTGAAGTATAAAGATGTACAATAATTTAATCAGAGCTTCAAAACTATTAACTGTAGAGACAGCTTTTAAACCTAGATAGTGTGATACCAGACTTATGTAATTAAGAACTTTTCTATTCAGTCTCCTAAAACCTTACGTTTTCTTTAAAACTACATTTATTTATTTATTTATTTATTTATTTATTTATTTATCTATTTATTTATTTTTTAATTACAGTTTACTTCTAATATTATTTTGTATTTGTTTCTGGTGTACAGCATAGTGGTTAGACATTCATATACTTTATAAAGTGTTTCCTCTGATATTTCAGTACCACCTGGCACCATACATATTTATCACAATATTATTGACTATACTAGAGGCCCGGTGCACAAAAATTTGTGTACTTAGGGGGGTCCCTCAGTCCAGCCTGTGCCCTCTTGCAGTCTGGGACCCCTCGGGGATGTCCACCTGCTGGCATGCCTGAGCCTGGGTAAGGGGCTGATGGCTGTTTGCAGGCTGGCCAAGTCCCCCAGTGGGGACCCTCACCCCATGGGGGTGTGGCCAGCCTGGGTGAGGATCTGAGGGCCGTTTTCAGGCTGCCCACAGCTCCTATTGACCCAACATCCCAGTGAGGCTGGCTGGAATCAGGTTTCTGGGGTTTATTTATCTTCTATAATTGAAACATTGTTGCCTTGAGCAGAGGCCTGGCCAGCCTAGGCAGGCAGTTTCAACTCCAACGGAAGCCTCCTGTTTGCTCTAGCTTCATGGCTGTCAACTGCCATCTTGGCTGGGTTAATTTACATACAGCTGCTTTGATTGGCTAGTAGGCGTGGCTTAGGTGTCTCAGAGTGATGGTTAATTTGAGTATTACTCTTCTATTAGATTATATTCCAGGTGCTGTACTTTACATCCTGTGACTATTTTGTAATTACCAATTTTTACTTTTTAATCCCTTCACCTTTTCACCCAGCCCCCCAAACCTCTCCTCCTCTGGCAACCATCAATTCACTATCTGTGTCTTTGAATCTGTTTCAATTTTGTTTGCTCATTTATTTTGTTCTTTAGATTACATATATAAGTGAAATCATATGGTATTTGTCTTTCTCTGACTGACTTATTTAAGCCTCATATGCTTTCTACTATGATACTTAAACATTTCTGAATGATAGATCTATATTCTCATGTATTGAATTTTGTTAATGTCACCATTATTGTTAATGTCACCATTAACAAAATTCAGCTCCATGTCAAAATACATATCCTTTTTGTTCATTATGTTTGTGTGTGCATGTGTGTGTATGTTAAAGAAAATTTTAAATATTTTTTCACAAAATTTTGCAGTCTTTTTAGAGATAATTATGGACAACTTGGGATATCACAAGAACAAGTTTAGGGATCACTCAACATCTGTACCCACACTTTTGTTAACTTTAGTTGAAAGGAAAAAACAGCTGGCCACTGTCCTTTAATTCTTTAATCTTTTCCCTCCGAAGTTCCCTATAACTTTTCCTTAGTGCCTCTGTTCAAAACCCGAGTGTGTGAAATTGAGATATTGCTAAATGTTTAGTGATTCCATAATATTTTTCAGTCATTCTGATTCTTCCTAATGTAATATTTTTAGGATAATAAACGTTAATACTTTGGTCTGTTTTTGTTTCAGAGCTTAGCAAAATAATGCCATGTATTTTAATTTGGAGTTCCAATTTCTGATTAATTATGCTTCATTCCTGGTGGATCAGTTTACATCTATCTATCTGATATAATTTAACTCACAGCATAATAAGGGCTTAATAAAGAAGTTTTACAAAAATAGTCATAAAATGTTATCTATAATAATCTATAATAATAAAAGCATAATATGCTAATTAGACCGGAGAGCCAGACGACCTTCTGGACGAAGCCGTGGCTGCCAGAGCCAAGACCCTTGCACAAATTTCGTGAATCGGGCCTCTAGTAATATCATAATATTCTAAAGCTTTTGTTAATGTCCTCAGTGGTCATTTATTAGGTTTCCATTTAACATGGGACATTGAATTAAATTACTACCATACTTTACAGTTTGGGGGTGATGACAAGTAGAGTGAAATGCTTGAATTACCCTTTAAACTGTGTACTTGTGGAGGTGTTTAATAATAAATATATTCTGGGTAGTTTTTATTTTAGGGGCCAGGAATAATGTAGCATTTTAAGATTTATATTACTGAGAAGGATGGATGATACCCAAATGCTGAATTACTGATGTTTCTGTACCCTCTAGTGGTCGGATGCAGAATTGAAATGGTCAATGTGGGAAACTCCAGGGACTATTAGTCTGGGAGCCCAGAGGTCTGGACAGGAGCACCGGCATGTTTGGGCCATGAATTATAAAGACAACACAAGAAAAGATTTAAGACCAGGCCTTAAGATCCGGGCAATATGGGTGTGGATTCTCATCTCTAGGCTGATTTTAGAAGTATGACAGAAAGAGTAGTGGAGGCTTTTAAAAAATTCCCCTTGAAATTATTTCCCCCTGGGGTGTTGGAGCTGTATGCTGAAACAAACGCTCTCTGTCTGTCAGCATTTCTTAGTAATGACATCCTTGACAGTTTGGGCTCCATAATTCTTTGTTGTGCCCTCTCCCTCTTCATTTTAAGATGTTCAGCAACATCCCTGACTTTTTAGATGCTAGTAGAACCCTGCTCCTATCCCTGGTTGTGATAACCAAAAACATCTTTAGCATTTGCCAAATGACCTGGGCAGGGTAGTAGTATTCATATGTGTATTTTTCCCGATTGAAAACCATCTAATGGTTCCCTATTAGGTAACTTAAAATCAAAATAAACATTCTATTGAACACTTAGCATGTGTTAGGCCCTGTACCTGTATTATATCATTTACTACTTAGAAGAACTCTCTCAAGTAAGCTTTGTACTATTACCATCCTCATTTTACAAATGAGGACACTAAGACTTAGAGGAGTTGAGTGGTTTTCATGATGCCACATAGGCAAGTGGTAGCAGCCAGCACTAAGGTCCAGGTGGCCTGGTTCTGGAACCTGCATTTGAAAACACTACTACAAAAGTGTCACTCATTATTAAACTTGCCAAAGGAGAGAAAACAGAATTACTTATTTATAGGTAAGAATAATCCACAAGTGTCAACTTATGATAATTTTCTGCATGGACAGAACAGAAGAAAAATTAGCATATGGACACTGTCAGAAGGCGATTCATTTAGTTTTTCATCCATTTATTGAGTGCCCATCTATACAGATACAGAAATGGACAATATAAGGCACTGCCGATTGAAGCGTACTTGCATTGTTGCAAGTAATAAGCAAATGAACAAAAGTGTACCTAATATTTCATATAGTAATGGACTATGGAAAAAAATAAAATATGTTAAAGGAGATAGAGAGGGCCTGAGATGAGGCAGTGCTGTGACTTTATGTGGGAAGGGAAGTCAGTGAGGGCTTCTCTGACATGCTGTCTTCTGAGCAGACAATGAAGGAAGGAGAGTCAGTCAAATGGAGATGTGCTGGGGATGTGTCCAGGGAGTGAGAAGAGCCAGTGCAAAGGCCCTGAGGTAGGAGCGTACTTGAAGTGGGAGCAAGCTTGCTAATGTGGTAAGGGAAAAGCAAATCATTGGTAGAGCTGGAGCTGAGTGAGTGAGGGCATATGGGAGAGGAGGAGATGAGAGGGGATGGGGGAGGGCCTGTCAGGTCTAGTAGGTCCTTGTAAACACTTTTTGGTTTTTACTCTGAGTGAGATGAAAATTAATTTTTTTTAAAGTGCCATTATCTGATTTAAATTTTCAAGGGATTGTACAAATCTTCCTGTTTGGGGAAGTAGTTAATCCTAATAGTTAAGACCACTAAGTTCTGCAATCAAACTGACCTCATTTTAAAGGATGTCTCTGTGGACTTTGGGGCAAGTCATTTAACTTATCTGAGCCGTTGTAGTCTTACCCGTAGAAAAGATGTGGCAATACCCTGGTTAATCAATTTCAAGTGCCATTAGAGAAAGGTGTTCCAAGGCTTCATGTGCCAGTAAGAAAATAAAAAACAACACTGCTAATCAGGTATGAGCCTGTCAAACCAGGCTTTCCAAGTTTAGAAATGTCTTTAAACAATTTTGGGAATTTGGTTATTTGTCCTGCCTTCATTTGTACTGCTTGGCATGCAATAGGCAATTATTTTGCATAAATCTTAGTAATACAGTGAAGCACAACTTCATTAATTTCTTGGTAGCTTTATTTCTTTGGGTCCCATGAAGCTTTTGGTTGTTGCTATGTAAGAAAATATGGAATTGAGGTCTTTTCCTTCCTGTGATGAATACTTGCTTTATCGATATCATTTTTAATCCACTTCCTTGCTCAGATTTTATGTCTTTCTGCTTGTAATTTTTAAATACTGGGTCCCGGTGTAAAGGGTTTTAAACAGCAATTAAACCCAACGTATGCAGTGTCAATGATGCCCATATGTCAACTGAAGTGACAGTAATATGAGTTTGCACATTCACAGACAATGATAGAATTACATCATGTCTGCCCTCTGGTTTATGGTGAATGTAAGGTGACATCAATCCTGTGTTAAAATGTTTTATGTGTGTATGAGTGTGTGTGTGTGTGTGTGAGAGAGAGAGAGAGAGAGAGAGAGAGAGAGAGACAGAAAGAGATGTTTTATGTGTGTATGAGTGTGTGTGTGTGTGTGTGTGTGTGTGTGAGAGAGAGAGAGAGAGAGAGAGACCTACCTATATATGTGATATCTCTGTGCCATATATATATATATATATATATATATATATATATATATATATATATTATATCCATGTGCAGTAAATATATACATAAAATCTATCTGATTGTGTGCTTGTTTTAGAATCGGTGGAATATGTGGTAGTGCATGCCCTGTCACCAGTAGCATTAGCATGGGAAGTTCCCAGCAGACCGTAAGCCCTCGGTAACTGTTAGCTATCCCTCACATCTCTATGAAGACTTTTTATTTTACATACTTCCATCTCTTTGCACAAGATCCTTTCAATTAATTTTACTTCCTTTCTTTTTCCCAAACTCAAATCTTTCTATTCTAATTACGTGGGAGGTTTTCTCTCTTTCCGCACTTTCTTCTCTCCGAAGGAAATAAAATTACAAGTCTCTAACTCCCTAAACATTCCTTTTCCCAAGTCATTAATCAGCAGCTCATATTAAGAAAAAAACATAATTGCCCTCGGGCTGTGGAGGCCTTTTCTTTGGCATAATAGATTCTTCCTCATTTCCTATCCCCTGAGTAGTTTTTCATTTAAGATAGAGATTTGCCTTGCATTTTTTTTAAAAACTCCTTTGATGATTTGAGAGCTGAGGGAATAGTATTACTTTGTCTTATCTCTTCTGTGTTTATTAGTCAGCCTGCTCTAATAAAATGTTGGTTGACCCACCCTTCCCAGTCATGGTTAATGATAAGGCTTTATTGTTGTAGTCATAATGCCATACCAGGTCATTTAGAGAAAAGCTGAAGATAGGAACACTGCTTATTATTATTTACCCCTGCGCCTTTTTACATTTTCCTAGAAAGATCTGCCTCATCAACTTAAAATGAGAACAAAACTAGATGGGGTGGGGAACCAATAGATCAAAAAGACTCGAAGGAAGGTCATCTCAGGGATCAGCTTGCTTGTTGACCCCTTCCCCCAACCTCCACCATCGGTAAACTAGGAATGGCCTGGTGCTCAGCTGTGCGGGAATCTCAGGCAAGATAAAGCTGCTGTCAATGTCTGTCAGGCCCAGGCGATGATTAACAGCATTTCAAATATTTAGACTGCGTTGCTTCTAGGTCTTTCAGAGCAGGTGGTCTGCTCAGAACCATGGGCTGTGTAAACGTCAGAGGGGAAAAGGTGTTCATTTTGGGGGAAGGGTGGGCAACTAAGAAGGCCTTTGTTCTCTAGATGATCCCACTTAATCTGGGTAGATGTAATAAGATGATGATTGAGTCTCTTTAAAACTATTAACGTTACTAGCCCAGCCTGAGTGGCTCAGTGGTTGAGCATCAACCTGTAAACCAGGAGGTCACGGTTCGATCCCAGGTTAGAACAATGCCTGGGTTGTGGGCTGGATCCCTAGTAGGGGGTGTGCAGGAGGCAGCCGATCAATGATTCTCTCTCATCATTGATGTTTCTATCTCTCTCTCTCTCCCTTCCTCTCTGAAATCAATAAAAATATATTGAAAAACAAAAGCTATTAATGTTATATATGAAAAGCCTTATAAGCAGTTTAATTCACTTGTCAGACACCTGAATTAGGATCAGTAAAGAGGTTAGTGGCTGGATAATTGCCCCAATGTTCACTTCGGCTCTAAGTGATTTTCCCTGAAGTTGCAAAAACAAAACAAAACAAAACAAAAACCTCACATGTTGGCCCTCCAAATTTTTGAGGGTCAGCTCCTAGCTGAGTGTCTCAGTTGAATGAAAGTGTTTTAGTGAACATATTAATGTTACTTTTTTTTGTTCTCTAAGTTCATATGAAAATAAACCCCAGGTGTTTAACTCCATTCCCATTTGGAGTGTGTAGAGTCCTGTTTTAATTTTTTAAATGTACTTTTAAAAATATTTAAAAACCCAAACACCTGTGGGCTTAATAGGCTTTCCTCCTTGGCATGTTTCAGATAAAGAAAATGTTTGTGAGGAGAGGAGAAAGAAGTTATTCTTTGTGATTTGTGCCTGTGCATTGATCTTATCCACTAAGGACCTGACTTCATATGAGATAAATACAGTCTAGACAGGAAAAAGGAAGTGGCAGGAATCGGGAAACTACAGGCAGAGCAGAGCTCCCTGTGGGTCTACAGCTTTAACTTCTGGACAACCACACACCATGGGTCTTGGCATTTGCAAAGAATTAATAAAATTTACTTAACTGAGAGAGTTAAGTAAATATTAATAATCACTCATAAACACATGGTTAAAAGTCAAATAACCTGTCCTCATTAAGACTCTGCTGAAAGTAAAACGTTCTCCCAGAAGAAAAAGACGGCTGACCTTAGGAATTCTCATTGGTCTTATGAGTCTCATCATATTCTCTGTCAATGAGGTTAGAATTGGGTTGAAAGAGTTTTAAGCTTTACTACTAGTACTATTATTACTAGAGGCCCAGTGCGTGATATTGCGTGGCCCCGCCCACTTGCATGTGCCCCCCATACCCACCTGCCATGCCCACCTGCCTGCCGCCCTGCCCGCCCACCAGCCGCCAGCCTTGCTGGGATTGGAGCCTGTGGGCCACCGAGGAGGGCCCAAGAGGTGCTCCATGCACCTCATGGTGACCGGTCATTTGGTCGTTTTGGTCATGACACCTCTTGGCCTTTTATTATTATGATTAGGGGCCCGGTGCACAAAAATTTGTGCACTCGGGGTGGAGGGAGTCCCTCAGCCCGGCCTGTGCCCTCTCACAGTCTGGGACTCCTCAGTGGATGTCCTATGATGGCCCCAGTCTGCCAGGCGCCTTTTGTGTGTGTGTGTGTGTGTGTGTGTGTGTGTGTGTGTGTGTGTGTCACCACTGGGGACCTGCCCCCAGCCGCATCTGAGGCTTGGAGCAGTCCTCCTGTGTGTGTCTACCTGCTGGGGGCCTATCCCCAGGCACACCATCAAGGCTTGGAGCAGGCACCCCCTCTATGTTGATCTCTCAGACTCTTGCCCTCCCCAGCATGTTGTTCTATTTTTTGAGCTGTGGCCAGGGCTGGGTGCGCCCTGCCTCCCAAGCTTGCCTACTGCCCATCTTCCTCCAGCCACCAGAAAGCAGGGAAAACCCTGCCTCATGGTCAGGCCAGCCTTTTCCTGCTTCCTGATCCTCGGAAAGGACCTGGGAAGCTGCCAAGCAGGCCGCCAACTCTTTCCCACTCACCCGTCCCCTGCTGCCTTCCTTTCCCACTTCCCGGTGCCGCCAAGGGGTCTGGGGAGCTGCCAAGCAGGACCCCGGCCCCTGCAGCCTTGCTTTCCCGCTCCCCAGTGCCCCGCAAAGGGCTTGGGAAGCCCACCAAGCAGCCCGCCGACACTGCCGCCTCTTACCCGCTACCTGGTGCCCCGCAAAGGGCCTGGGGAGCCCACCAAGCAG
>PVJC01001720.1:0-88961 GCA_004026665.1 Murina feae
AAGCAAAACTCACCCAGCTGGAAAAGCCAAAAAAGAAAAGAAAAGAAAAGAAAAAAAGAATCAAGAAGTATGAAGATAGTGTAAGGAGTCTCTGGGACAACTTCAAGCGTACCAACATCAGAATTATAGGGGTACCAGAAGAAGAGAAAGAGCAAGATATTGAAAACCTATTTGAAGAAATAATGACAGAAAACTTCCCACACCTGGTGAAAGAAATAGACTTCCAAGTCCAGGAGGCACAGAGAACCCCAATCAAAAGGAACCGAAGGAGGACCACACCAAGACACATCATAATCAAAATGCCAAGAGCAAAAGACAAGGAGAGAATCTTAAAAGCTGCAAGAGAAAAGCAGTTAGTTACCTTCAAGGGGGCACCCATACGACTGTCAGCTGATTTCTCAACAGAAACTTTGCAGGCCAGAAGGGAGTGGCAAGAAATATCCAAAGTGATGAACAGCAAGAACCTATAGCCAAAATTACTTTACCCAGGAAAGCTATCGTTCAGAATTGAAGATCGGATAAAGAGCTTCACAGACAAGAAAAAGCTAAAGGAGTTCATCACCACCCAACCAGTATTATATGAAATACTGAAAGGTATCCTTTGAGAAGAGGATGAAGAAAAAATAAAGATAAAAAAATTATGAACAACAAATACATATCTATCAACAAGTGAATCTAAAAATCAAGTGAATAAGAAATCTGATGAACAGAATAAACTGGTGACTAGAATAGAATCAGAGGCATAGAAAGGGAGTGGACTGACAATTTGCGGGGGTAAAAGGTATTGGGGGTGCGGGAAGAGAATGGACAATGATCGTACACCTATGGATGAGGACGGGGAGGGGGGGGACAGAGGATGGGGTGGGAACTGGGAGGAGGGGAGCTATGGGGGAAAAAAGAGGAACAACTGTAATAATCTGAACAATAAAGATATTTAAAAAAAAATGGCTTCAGTTCAGGATTCTGTACTGAGGAGTGAGTGTGAGCTGAGACAGCAGTTTATCATTCAGAGGATAGGCTTCCTGAGCCTGAATTCAAAGACAGGAGTCAGTGGCAGCAGCACTGCCCACAGGTTTTCTCCTGCGAATGAGAATTTGAGGCAAAGAGCAAGTGCCTGAGCTTCATTCCCAGCTCCTGATGTTTTCTGCCCGGGAGCAGGGGGGGTGGGGGGGATATCAATCAGTGTGGCACTCCTGGTTTCTCCTTTGCACCCTCCTCTTCCCCATGAGAGGTAAATTCTTAGATGTTTCTGAAGAAGGAACACAAGCTAAGAGGAGCCAGCCGGGGGGTACAGAGCAGGCCTCTAGACTGATGCTTCAGGTACAGTCATTGTAAGAGCTGGCCTCTCCTGGCCAGGGTGGGTTTCCACCATTGTCGTTTGATTAATAATAAGATAGATGTTATGATCTCCAACTACCTGACTTCTTAGCTCTCTCTTAAGTGGCTCTAAAAGCAAGCACATGTAAGGTGTTATTGTGGGGCCCCCTTGAGTCCTCACAAAAACCAACTGAGATATGTAGCTACAGTCTTTGCTCAGGGAGGTGCCCATTATAAATGAAACCTCCCTAGACAGGTCCAACACTGATTCACCATTGGTGTGCCAGAGCACGAAGTTCAAAGGACAGATGGAAATCAAGAGGTGTCAGATATCAAGGCTTCATCATGGGAGGGGATGTCACGGAAAATGGCCAAATGGGAAACACCAGGAATCTGTCTCTCCATTTAGGCGACAGCTGTACTAGCAGAAAGTGTCTGAAGTCACAATGTTGGAACTCTGTTGAAATGCTTTTAACTTGAAGGAGAAAGAGTGACTGGTAAAGTGTGATTGATTTTAGCTTATTTCAGCCTTTAGCGCTGTACTGGTTACCTACTCCCCCACACCCACACCCCTAGCCTAGTGGCAGGCAGCTGTGTTTGAATTCCTGATATGGCTTGCTAGAACCAGAGTGGACAATGAGAAACCCGTCCCCCAAACATCAGGGCTCTGTTTTCTGATTGCTGCTCGCTACTTTCCATCTCTGAGGTGCAGGCACAGAGATAGGCAGCCATTATTGCAATCCCACTGGCTGAGGTGGTTTTCTGGGGATTTAAAGGAACTGCACCTGGATTTCTTTGTTTTATTATTTTTTTATTTTTCCCTTTCTCCCCTTTTGGAAGCCAAACATGTAAGATTAGACATTCAAAATCAACCACATATCCAAGGCAATTTAGAAAACCATTGCACATGCCCACAGACAGATGCAGAAGTAAATACTTGGGAGTAAATCTACCCAAGACATGAAAGATTCGCATGCTGAAAACTACAAAACATCCTTGAAATAAATTAAAGAAGGGCTAAATGAATAGAAAGGCATCCCATATTCATAGATTGGAAGGCATACAATGTTAAGAAGTTACTGCTACTCAAAGCACTCTAAGGAATCATCACAATCCCTACCAAAATTTCAACAGCCTTTTTCACAAATATGGAAAACCTGATCCTCAAATTCCTATGGAATTGCAAGGGACCCTGAATAGCCAAGACAACCTTAAAAAGGAAGAAAGTTGGAAGACACACTTCCCAACTTTGAATTGTGGTACAAAACTACAGTATTTAAAACAATATAGTACTGGCAAAAGGACAAAAATATGGATCAATGAAATAGAACAGAAAAACCAGCAATAAACCTTCATGTATATAGTCAAATGATTTTCAACAAGGGTGCCAAGACCATTCCATGAAAAAAAGATAATCTTTTCAATACATTATTCCGGAAAAAAAAAAACACCTGAATATCCACATGCAAAAGAATAAATTTGGGCCCATACCTTACCCCATCTACAAAAAGTAACTCAAAATTGATCACAGACCTAACATGAAGATGCAAAGCTATAAAACCTTTAGAAGAAAACATTGGGGAAAATCTTCATGGCACTAGAGTTGGCAATGATTTCATGGATGTGACACCAAAAGCACAGACAGCAAAAGAAAAATTAGATAACTTGAACTTCATCAAAATTAAAAATTTTGTACAGCAAAAGACACTTTCAAGAAAGTGAAGAGACAGGTTGTATAATGGGATAAAATACTTGCAATTCACATATCTGAGAGGGTATTAATATTCAGAGTCTACAAAGAACTCCCAAAACTCAATAACAACAAACAACTCCACTCAAAAATGGGCAAAGGATTTGAGGAAACATTTTCCAAAGAAGATATGCAAATGGCCAGTAAGCACATGAAAAGATGCTCAACATCATTACTCATGATGGAAATGCAAATCAAAACCACAAGGAGATATCACTTCGTTCCTATAGGATGGCTATAATAAAAAAACTTTTTAGCTGTAATCGGTTTGGCTCAGTGGATAGAGCGTTGTCCTGTGGACTGAAAGGTCCCAGGTTCAATTCCCATCAAGGGCATGTACCTTGGTTGCGGGCACATCCCCAGTGGGGTGTGTGCAGGAGGCAGCTGATTGATGTTTCTAACTCTCTGTCCCTCTCCCTTCCTCTCTGTAAAAAATCAATAAAATATATTTTTTTAAAAAAACTTTTTAGTTTTTTAAACAAACCCACACACACAAAGGAACAAGTATCGCCCTAGCTGATGTGGCTCAGTTTGTTGAGTGTCGTTCCCATGCACTGAGATGTCAGGGCACATGCTGAGGTTTCTGGGCTGGATCCCCAGTATGGGGAGTATGCAGAAAACAGCGAATTGATGTTTCTCTCCTTTCCTCTCCCTTCCTCTCTCTTTAAATCAATAAAAAACATATTTTTAAAAGTATCGGTGATGATGTGAAGAAATTGGAATCCTCATACATTGTCGGTGGGTATGCAAAGTGATACAACCACTTTGGAAAACAGCTTGGTAGCTCCTCAAAAAATTAAACAGAACTACCGTATGACCTAGCAATTTCCCTTCTGAAGACTTAGCCAAAGGATAAGTACACACAGTAAAAAGGGCGGGAGGGGAGTGGGAGTCTCAGCTTAGTGGTAAATGTGGTCTTGTAGATAACTCGTGTCATGAAAAATATCAGCACCTTTTCAGAGCCACCTCTGAACTTCTTACTCTGCTAGTTCTGACCGTGTGCAAAGATCCAGTGGCAAAAGGCATTGGGTGTCAGCTTGAAGCCAGGCTTTCTGGCCTCTGCTCCTCCCCTCCCCAAATTCAGCCTCATCCTGGTTTGGCTCTTAAACTGAATAGTTTACAGAAAACAAAAGGGAAGAGATTCAAACGGAGCAAGGACGTTCTGTCCCTGGCTCCTCACTCTTCCCCAAAGGACTGAAACCTGATCTGTCCCAGCCCCTTCCCGGACGGCTGGGCCACGGAAGCCCAGGCAGCAGTTGGGTAACACAAAAGTCAGGCAGAGGGCGGGTTCCACCGTCAACGCCGCGGGACAAAAAACCGGGCGGCCTCCTCTTTCCTGCACAAGGGCTCTTACGGGAAGTCAGCTGCTGGCCCCGGCAGCTGGCAGAGAGCCCAGCCGCTTTCCCAAAGCGCCCTCCGCGTTGTGGGTTGACCTCAAGAAGGACGCTCTCTCTACTAAAGCCATACTATTGTTCAAGTATGAACATGCTTTTGACCCAGAGAGTAAATAGCCGCTGCCCCGAGACCCTTCGAGCGCCACCCGCAGGTCCTTCCCCCCAACCCCTACCTCACAGACCACCCCAATCAGGAAACTAATGGCAGGGGCTCCTCCGGGAACCGGATTGAACAACCTTCGGTAAGCATCAGTGTTCATCGGAAGTACAGACTCTACGAACGGTTTTTTTTTTATTCTAATTTTAGCAAGTGAAACTTCATTTTAAATTTGCATTTTAACGTTCGCTTCTCTCTGCGCTCAGGCCCCTCTCCGGGTTCTACAGTGGTCTACACTGCCCTCTGGTGCCAGAGTGTTGATATTGCAAGTCCCCTGTACAAGTATTTTACCCCCCTTTGTCCCGTCATGGGAGGAAATAGAACTGTCTTCTCAAACCTCTAACCAAATAGTTCAAAATTAAGATTGGAAGTACCATATTTCCTTACAATTAAGGGTGAAATAACATAAACAATTGGTGCATGACATGGTTGTCTGTTTGGCAGTTCATATTGCCCATATATGGATTTATGACATAAACAAAAAAGTTGTAGTTCAAATCGTGAGGGAGGCCCCTGTGTGTTTAACTCTTTCTACCCCTTTTCTGAGATTCCCATTTCCCAGGTACCTGAGGCCTTCATTGGGCCTAGGTCTCCCCAAGGTCAACGCATCTGCCCTCTGGATTCCCCCACAGACTGGATTCCTCTGAGATTGCAGAGCGGTGATGTGGCAACTGGACACCCACCTGGACAGCCTCCCCAGAGTGCAGAGCCTGTTGGCTTCCACTGGCTTGCCCCTCCAGATTCTCCACTCTGTGAGTGCTTCTTGCAAGATGGCTTGAACAGAGAAGGAAAGCTGGGCATTGCGGTGAGCGTAAACACAGCAGACAGCTGTCTTGGCCTGAGGTGGGTTGTTGCAAGTGGACACCACCATGGGAAGGGCATCATCTCGCTGTCTTGTCTTCCAGCTTGAGTTAACACGCAGCACCTGACCATTGCTCTGGAAGTGACGGGTACTGAAGAGGCTGCTCACCAGAGGCCACAGCACCAGGACCCTCTCTACCAGTGGGAGTTCTCTCTGTGACCTGTGTATTTGGCAGACAGACCCAAACTTTGTGTGTTCATGAGGGTCCCGTACAGAGAACAATGTGGCTCTTGCAGGACTAACAACCAGAACGAAGATGGCATCATGGCGGTGGCCCCAGGAAACAATACCTACATAGAGCATCCACCAGGGGCAACCAAGGACTGGGAGCAGATGCCGCAGCGCCCAGTTCCCCTGCCTCGTGAAGGGGACGCAGTCCGATAAACAAAAGAACTTCATGTCACAGTTCCTGAAAGTCAAAATCCCAAGGAACAAAGGAACCCTTAATATGTTCTCCTCTGCACGAACATTGAGAACACTTTATAAATCCTAAATGTTTTTTTACTGGACAAATACTGTGACCTTTTTCAAACGTTTGTTATCAGTACTCTCTCCATATGGCTTTTTGAAGAGTTCCACCTGCTCACCCCATGTTCAATGCTGTTAACTCACATCTTCCTTACCTGTGTGCCATGAGGCCCTTCTGCCCAGCTGACTCCAAAGCAATCATGGAAGGGTGAATAAGTTGTATTTATGTTATGGTTTTAAAAAAAAAAAAGGAATAAAGGAGGGGGGTAAATCATTTTCAAATTTATAAATAACAAGTCTTTCTGCAGAGAGCATTGGAGCAAAACACTCTTCATCTCCCTGCCCAATTGGAGCAGGTGCAGTAGAGACTGAGACTTTCTTGCCATTGAATAAGCGCCCAGTAGAGGGAAGCAGCTACACAGCGCAGAATGCAGCAGGACAGTATCCAGTAGGACACACAAACAGAACTGGCTGAACTGGAACAGAACCTAAGAGAAATCCAGGTGGGGCCTGAGACATGGCAGTTTCCAGAGTCCTGTTCAGTGAAGTTTTCACTCAAGAAGAGGAGTCAAAGTTCATTTCAGCCTCTCAATGTCTGTTTTTTTTTGTTTTTTCTTTTTTCTTTTGAAGTTTTGAGTTAGAAAACTCTACAGGGAATATCTACCGGTAAGACTGCCATGTTGACTGAGACACTTGCAGTCAAAACTGTAGAGTCGTTTCAATGTGATCCCCAGGGACGGCTTTGCAAGTCTCTTTCTCTACCCATGTATGCTCTTTCTTTCTGTGAGAAAAGACTTTTCCTTTCAGTGAAGGAAAAATAATTTCACCGAAGTCATTTTTGCTTTCTAAGATGTGTAAGGTTTGGCAGGAGTGCAGAGGAGGGGTTTGTAACAGCAAGTCTGCCAACAAATTTAACCCTGCGTACTATAAAAATAAAAAGTTCAACTCCGACCGGTTTGGCTCAGTGGATAGAGCATCGGCCTGTGGGCTGAAGAGTTCCAGGTTCGATTCCAGTCAAGGGCATGTACCTTGGTTGCAGGCACATCCCCAGTGGGGAGTGTGCAGGAGGCAGCTGATTGATGTTTCTCTTTCATCGATGTTTCTAACTCTCTATCCCTCTCCCTTCCACTCTGTAAAAAATCAATAAAATATATATATTTTTTAAAAAGTGCAGGGTTTCTCCTGGTGCACTGCAATGCTCAAAGGTGCTAGAAGATGCTGAGCAGAGATGTCCTTAAGGGTAAGGAAATACATTAGTGAGTTTTTTGGGCTATGGAAAGATGGTCTACAAGCTTAGTTTAGCAGGCTTGAAAAGAGATTAATTGGAGGAAAACATTTAGTGTTTAAAGAAGCAGTTGATGGAGAAAAGAAAGGGAATAGCAATAACCCTACCAGCTGGAGCCCTGTGCAGGACAAACAGGAAGATGCTCCCAGGGTCAGGACCTGAGGAAACTCCCCTCAACTGCCTCAAACCCAGGTGTCCATCAGTTCTCTCGACTTTGCCTGATGACTGAGGTGGCAGAGTCTATGATAATCCCAAGAAGTTCACAGGGCTGTCCGTCAAGGCTCATATGGTTTCCGAAGGGAAGTGGGTGCCTCCGTCACTAGAGACTGTGGAAGGCATACCCCAGTGGGAAATGCATTTTCTGACAGTTTCTTTGTCACTGTGAGGGCATTGACCTTGCTGCAGGGGAAGGCTTCAACTCAGCTGGAAAACATACATGCAACAACGAGAACATATTGATAACCCATATTGAGTGGCATTGAATGAAGTCCAGCTTAAATGGACAATGATGGATGAAGAAACGCAAAAAAAAAAAAAATGGGGCAGGGTTTGCCAGGGAACTTGGAAGAAGCAAGTGGCCATCCTGGGTTTCCCATTGGCTATTCATTCATTTAATTTACAGCCATTATTTACCCATACAATCTGGCATGGGACAAAAGTAGGCTTGCAGTTGTAAGTACAAGAAACAAAGTTTATTATTGTATTATTATTTATTAGTTATTGTATTAGCTTCTATATGAGTAACTGTAAATGTACTTTGCCCCAACCCGTATACCTTAGAAGTTTATCATCACTGGACAGCCTCCGGTGATTTGACAATTCTTTCCATGCAATTCAACATCTAATCTAATAAAAGAGTACTATGCAAATTAACCATCACTCCGAGACACCCACAAGCCACACCCACCAACCAATCCAGAGCAAATATGCAAATTAACTCAACTAAGATGGCGGGGCCCAGTCCGCCTAAGCCCCAACTGAAGTAGCCAAGCCTGTTAGCCAGGCAGGTGGGGGGAGCAAGGGGGCCCAGGAGCAGAGCCATCAATCGCAGGAACCTGGGAAGGGGCGGAGCCAGCGATCATGGGGTAAGGGGAGCTTGGGGGGTCTTCTGCCCAGGCCTGCAGCCTCAGACAGAGACCCCCAGCCTGGGAAGGAGTGGAGCCAGCCATCGCAGGGGTTGAGGGGTCTTCTGTCCAAGCCTGCAGCCTCAGGCAGAGACCCCCAGCCTGGGAAGGGGCAGAGTCGGGCATTGTGGGGGTTGGGGGGTCTTCTGCCCAGACCTGCAGCCTCAGGCAGAGACACCACCACCCCCCCCGCCACCACCAGGGAAGGGGCAGAGCCGGCCATTGCAGGGGTTAGGGGGTCTTCTGTCCAGGGCTGCAGCCTTGGGCAGAGCCCCCCGGCCTGGGAAGGGGTGGAGCTGGTCATCACAAGGGTTGGGGGGGGTCTTCTGCCCAGGCCTGCATCCTAGGCTGGAGGCTACAGGCCTGGGTAGGGGTGGAACTGGGATTGGAGGGGCATGGGTGGAGCCGGTGATGGGAGTGAACTACAGAGGAAACATCTTTTCTTAACGCTCATTGGCTAAGTTCCCTTTATGCCACTGGTAATATTCTTAGTAACTTGGCTCCCAATATGTGAGAAGGGCAGGTTGGGCTGAGGAAACCCCGCCCAAGTGCATGAATTTCGTGTACCGGGCCCCTAATCTAATAAAGGGGTGATATGCAAATTGACCATCACTCCAAGACACCTAAGCCACACCCATCAGCCAAGCCACACTTCCCAGCCAATCAGAGCAGCTGTATGCAAATTAACACAGCCAAGATGGAGGCTGGCAGCCACGGAGCTGGAGTAAACAGGAGGCTTCCATTGCAACTGCCTGACTAGGCTGGTGGGCATCTGCTCAAGCAACACTATTTCAATTATAGAAGCCATGGAGCTGAAGCAAACAGGAGACTTCTGTTGCCTGCCTAGGCCTCCACTCAAGGTAACAAAGTTTCAATTGTAGAAGATAAATAAACCCCAGAAACCTGATTCTAGCCAGCCTCGCTGGGACCTTGGGTCAATGGGAGCTGTGGGCAGCCTGGAAACGGCCCTCAGCCCCTCACCCAGGCTGGCTACACCCCCATGGGGTGAGGGTTCCCACTGGGGGGGCTTGGCCAGCCTGCAAACAGCCATCAGCCCCTCACCAGGCACACCAGCAGGTGGACACCCCCTGAGGGGTCCCAGACTGTGAGAGGGCACAGGCCAGGCTGAGGGACCCTCCCTCCCCCCACGTCCCCCTACCCCCCACCCCCACCTGCCACCCAGTGCAAATTTTTGTACACGGGGCTCCTAGTACCTAATAAGCCTAATTCGTTTCCAATATATTTTTATTGATTTCAGAAAGGAAAACATAGGGAGAGAGAGATAGAAATATATTAATGATAAGAAAGAATCATTGATTGGCTGCCTCCTGCATACCCCCAACTGGGGATCGAGCCCTCAACCCAGGCATGTGTCTTTGACTGGAATTGAACCCAGGACCCTTCAGTCCACAAGCCAATGCTATATCCATTGAGCAAAACCAGCTAGAGCAAGCCTAATTAGTTTTAAGTTTCTCTTTTGTAAGGAGAGAAAACAAATCTTTTTAGATATTTCAGGGGCCCTCTGGAATACTCAAAGTTATTTCCAGGTCAAGAAAAGATTATATTTATAATTTGAATTTTGTGGAAGTTTATCAAAATATATCAAAAAGTTTGGACACTTGACTAAATTAGGATCATGTCATTATATAATCTTAATTATCCATTTTACCAAAGTAACAAAGATTTAAAAGACAAATACATAATTGTAAACAAAACTTAACTCTTCCTATTGAGGAAATTTAGTTTTCTTAAGTAATCAAAGACCTGATTAAGATGACATAAAACACACAAAAAAATGTATTTCCATAAAACTCAAAATCATTGCTTTCTCAGCAGATGACTACAAAAGGTAAAACTTTTAGCAGATAAAAAAAACCCAAAGATCAGCTTTATATAAGCACACCATTGATATTAAAGGTTAATTTTAAAACCCTTATAATAACACTTCAGTTGTAGTCAGCTTCATTACACAAGGTAAAATTTTTTCTCCCACTTTCTATGGGCCTTTAGTTTTCCCTTGAAAACCAGAAATTCTAGTTCAAACATAATTACTCTTATTTTCCTTAGCAAAAATACATCTTCATTCCTCTCACCATTTCTTGGCTAAAAACACATTCTACTGTTCTCACATACAGTTGCCCTCTTTTTTTTATTTCCAGTAGAATATATTAGAATTTTTAACATTTAAAAATCTCAAATTCTAGCAAAAACTAAGAAGTAAGCAATTATGAACTGTCTTTACAATAGTAAATTTATAAACATTATTCATAATTGCTACAAACAAGAGCTTTTGCATAGAAAAATTTTTCACATGACATAACACATATTTGTTAATAGATCCAAATTTATCTTTTTAGTTTTTTGTTGTGTGGTTTTTTTGTTGTTGTTGTTTTTTGCAGTAGGGAACCAAAAGTATATAAGCTTACATTTAATAATTAATGTTCCATTTTTTATTTTTAGGAAATGTTCTAGCTATTTAATAAATTTCTATCATTTAATTTAATTTAATTTAATTTAGCAAAACTCTAAAGTTTCAGATTACCAAAATATTTGAGAAACTATTTTTAAGTATACATATCATAAAATATAACTTGCTAAAGAATCTACCCAAAAAACTTTTATTCCACTTACATCTACTTAATTCATTAGTCCTTCATAATTATGTTTAGATCACTTATGAAAATTTCATGAGACATCAAAGTCAGTTATTATCCAAAGGTATTTTTCCTGATGGCAAATTTTGAAACACAGATAACAATAATTTATTTAACTAATAAAACCAGGTAAAATAAAAGTATTATACTTAATTGTCATAACTCTAAAGACAACTATTTAGTCCTAGCCAGTTTTGCTCAGTGGATAGAGCATCATCCTGGGAACTGAAAGGTCCTGAGTTTGATTCTGGTCAAGGGCACATGCCTGGGTTGCAGGCTAGATCCCCAGTAGGAGGCATGCTGGAGGCAGCTGACCAATGATTCTCTCTCATCATTGATGTTTCTATCTGTCTCTCCCTCTGCCTTCCTCACTGAAATCAACAAAAATATTTTTAAATTAATTAATTTTAAAAAGACATCTCTTTAATAAAACCAAACTCAAATTGTTACCATTGTAATTAACTCATCCTATATAATAAAAGGCTAATATGCAAATAGACTAAACGGGGGAACAACAGAACAACTGAACAACCGGTCATTATGACATGCACTGATCACCAGGAGGCGTGCATGGAACATAGTGGGCATTGGCCACATCAGGATGGTAGAGCAGATGAGTGTGGTCGCCAGACCAAGGCAGGGTGCCAGTCACTGTCATCGGGGTGAGGCTCTGGTGGTTACTGAAAATTCTTTGCTCCTGCTGAGGGGCTGGGCAGGGGCACAGAGGATGGGCTGAGACACACTCCTGTGCCCACCGCAGCCTGGCAGCCCACAGTTCCTTTCAAGGTGCACAAATTTGTGCACTGGGCCCCTAGTTATTAATAATAGGAAAGGAGCAAAGGGAAGATTCAGACATGGCCATGTTCCCTGCAAAACACTGGGGGAGGGATTCAACAAAGGGAAGATAGACATGTGCTCAGTAAAGCTGGGCTAACATAGGGAAGGTATTTGCTTGTCAATCACACTTGGGGATAGAGATGGTTAGCCAGAATAGACATGGCCATGGCAAGTACTGAGAAATTTGGGTATATAATCTCCTGAACAAAGAAGTTTACTCCCTTGGTTCCTCTTGGCACACTTGGCTCATGGCTCGAGCTTGGCTTCCTGGCATTCTCCCATGTGGCCCACAGCCACGCAGACCCCCCACACAGAATGGACGAATGACTGCAGTTAGTCTGATGCTGTACTGGACTCAGCTGCAACATGAAACACAAACTCTGTACACTGGCTCTGATTTTAGCCCTGCTGGAACCCCAGCTACACTTCTCTGACTAGACTAAGGGAGAGGGGACTTTGGAAATGCAGGGATATAATTCCACAGAAATAAAGCTGTTTACCATGTCGTATCTTCCCATGTGAGTCTCAGAAAATCCCTGTTCTCAGAATATCACAAGAACCCCACTCCTACATGTTTTTCTCTGATAACAAAACCAACTTTAATATGATATATTTTCCTAGATCACATGGTCCTGAAAAGCATTTAGGTTAAGTTTCTGTCATACCTTTTTAGATGCTTTTTATCTTTGGATGAAGTTATTTAAGCTTTTTCTTTAGCATATCTAATATTCTTCAAGAGTGTATTTATGTTTTCTATTTACAGTATTAATCAAGGGAATGTTCCTCAGGGAGACACAATGTCTACTCCACATTACAATCAGGGAAAGAGATGCAGTCACTTCCTAAAAAGCCTATCCAGAGTATACCAATTCACCTATACATTTTTATCGTAATTTCATCAACTCTTAAATTCTTAACTACTGTCCCATTAGGACTTTAGCAATGATTTTGATCATAAAGACCATGCCCTCAGGCCATAACAAGACAAAAGCATAGATACCACACAGAGACAAGAGAAAAACAAAATTAACAAATTCTATGAATACTCATACCAAATAACCAAGAATCTTTAAGACTAAGAAACTAGTTTTACAAATATTTTCTCCTGCTAATTGTGGACAAAAAAAAAGTGATTCTGTAATAGAACTGACAAGTCCATAGAAGTAACCTTATAAGGGATCTGACCATAAATTCCTAACTGTCCAAGTAATGGTGGGTAGTCCTGCCCCCAGCCTATAACTTTTTTAGTAAAAATTTTTATCTTTGTTTAAACAAGCCCTATTCATTGTTCTTGTGTGTCTTGGTAAAAACACCTTTGAAATGCCAGAATAATCAGACCATCCTCGAGAGAACACATAATCGAGTTAACTATCCTGTAATCCAGTTCTCACCTGGCTTTCTTCCACCTTCATTTAAGCTTCCTTACATCCCCTCCTTAACTCCAAATGTGTAAAAGAACTACAAACTGTCATTCTTGAGAGCATTTGAGATTTTGCTTCCTGCATTGTTGTCAGTTTGGCTCAAACAAAATATCATAAAACTTTCCAGTCTTGGATGTTTCTTAGGACATAACAAGACAAAAGGAGAGATACCAGACAGACAGACAGACAAAAACAAAATTAGCGTTTACTTGGCAGTCAGCCCACCCAGGACCACCTTGGTAATCCAGTGTCAGATACCAGCATGGGCCCATTGTGCCCCCGCGGGCTCCCTGCTTCACACTGGGTAGAACATCCCTTGAGGTGCGTAAGGGTTGAGAAAAGGAAAGGACAAGAAAAAATGGGTGGCTGCTTTTCATTTCAGTTTTTTAATTGGATCGCTTACTGAGGGTCTGAACAAAAGCTTTGCTGGTTAATAACCGTTATTTAACCGTTAAATGAGAAAGAAAACTCTAGCTCCGCAAAAGGAAGGACACTTGCTTTCTCAATCCAAATAGCCAATGGGTTGACATGGTTGTTGCAAAGTCCAGAACCCGGAGTAGTGGAGATGGGCGCTGTGGGTCCAGTGAGGTAACACAAGCAATTCTAGAAGCCAGCGGCCTCCTCAGAAAGAGCTCTTTGTGACGAGGGGCCCTGCCTTGGGAAGCATCGTGGTTCTGGTGGCAGCCAAGCACAAGCTCTTGCTGGCCCTTGCCGGGGTCTCCTGAGATGACTAGGGATCGTCGAGGAGTTACCGAAGGAAAATTTTCCTCTAGGGCATGAAGCAATCCCCTAGGGATCTCCACCACTTTTGGCTCTTCCAGAGTCTTGCTTTGAAAGGCTGGTTTTCTCTAGAAGTTTTTCAGGCTCTACAGATCCCAAAAGAAACACTAAAATTAGCACAGGGAATTGTGCCTCTAGGCCAGCAAGCCCCAGGACAGTCAGCCTCCTATCAATAAAAGATGGTCAACAGGAGAATTCTGTGATACTCCTAAATTAATCTTTTGTATGCACAATTAGAAAAAACACCAGCTATAAAATTAGTACAACTAGGAAACCTATTTTAATTGATCTCTTGAAGCTTCAAAAAGAGGATTACTCTGGCATTTCCAAGGTATGTTAACCTAGATGCACAAGGAAATGGACAGGGCTTGCTTAAGGCAGAGGTAAACATTTCACTAAAAAAAGTTATGTGCCTGGGGCATGACTACCCACCATGAGCTGCCGAGTTAGGAATTTATGATCAGATCACCCTGTGAGGTGACTTCCCATCACTGCACTTCCAGTCAGCTTTATTACAGAACCCCTTGTTAGCCATATAACCTAAACTTTAAAAGGAAAAGAAAGGATCTCATCACTCGGCCTCCACCGAACTCCGCAGGTACAGACCCGGGAGTCTCACCTGGCAAGAATTCCCATCTTTGCCTGCTCACATTAGTGGTCCCGGGACCTTTCTCCTGGAGCAGCGGGGTGGGGGAGGGGGGTGGGGGGGGCAGCGCCCAGCTGGTGAATAGCCTGCTCACAGCACCGACTGGGGAGGCAGAAACTTTCCTCTGCCATCCTAGGTCCTTTCAGTTGGTCTAATACTTAAATCTAAATGAGACAAATTAATAAGAGAAAATAACCAAATTTAATTACATACATACAGATGGAAACCCCACATGCAGGAGACAGACAGAGACTCTAGGTACCGGAGAGGTTCTGAGACAAAGAGAAAAATGAGTGTCGACATAAGAACATAAAATTAAAAAAAAAACTATAAAAATTTATTTGAACTAAAAAGAGGACACACCTGGAAGCAAGATCTCAACAGACTGAGGAAAATGCTTCCAGGAATAACAGTTTGCAGTTTCTTTTATGGGCTTGAAATTAAGGCAAAGATAACTTTTTTACTAAAAGTGTGATACGCCTGGGGCATAACTATCAAGTATGACCTGCCCAGGCAGCAATCTATATGGTCAGAGGACCCTGTGAGGTGATTTTCCATAAAACCCTTTTTTTGTCCATAAGGTACGTATGACATTCTGAGCTAAGGATGAGGTAAGATGCCTTGGGACTTCAGAGGGGAGGAAGGTCATTGCAGGATGATAAGAAGAGCAAATATTTAGAAGTTAGTAGTCTGCCCCACCCCCAGTATTGGTCATAAAAAGTCATTTCTGGTAATAACTATTATTATGGGCAAGGCCCCTAATTTAAATTCTTCCAGGTAGTTAAAGGGGGTGGGGGTCTCGAGTTGCCTTTAACTCAAAATTATCCACATATCACAGAGGCCCATTTTAGGTGACTCGCTCGGAATCCTTATATCTCTTTGACATAAAAATTAATTTGAGTTGAAGGTAATTAAGAAGTAGCAAACATAGAAGTTCTCTTCACCCTCCCCTCTCTTGCCTACAGGCAGGATATAAATTCTCCTTGTACTGCAAACAGGCTCTTATCAGCCCAGACTCTTATCTGCACCAGAGGAACCTGCAAACAAGCCTTCCCCCACCACTTGCCTCCTTTACATTTACCTTCCCACAGTAGCCACTCTTGGAAGTTGAAAACCGTTTTCCTTCCGCCTGTCATTTCTCTGCAGACCTTTATTCTTTGTTGAAAATGTTATGAACCAAGGTTCTAAGCCACCTGCTTGAGTTACCCACAGGATGATGTGCACTGCATGAGTTAACAAGCAGCTTTGCTCTTGTTCATCTGTTCTGAAAGAGCCCCAGCTTAAAACATAAGGTGAGTAGAGGTAAGGTTTTGCAGCCCTTACTTGGGAATGATTCAAGGACTTGGGGACAGGCCATTTACTTGAGAGACAGACTAGGACACACATGTGGGACAGGGGGGAAGAAAACACCAACAAATGGCCTGCTCCTGAGGGAGTAGACCCCTGGGGCTCCATCCTGCTGGGGACACTGAGAAGCTGGAGGGTGGATGTGGGGGGAGGTGGCAGTGCTCTGCACTCCCTGAATCCGCCCTGCTTGGGTTGTCCCTGGGGGCAGTACTGCTCAGAATTTCCAAGTCCTCCTGCTTGCAGCCCAGCCAGTTCCCACAGGGCCCAGGAACTCAATTGGGTAGGGAAGGCACAGGCCACTGTCTCTCCTTTCCCAGGTTCATTCACTCTGTCCCAGCTTCTCCTTGCTTCCCTTTAATCTCAGCCTCTCTCTCTCTTGCTCCCATTGGACTGTCTTCTGCTAAACACCTTATCTGTGCCCTCTACCTGGTACACTGTCCTTATTTGTTTCTCTGCCTTCTCCCTTGTGCCTGATGCTCCCTGTCACCACTGCTGTCCTCTGCAGTCACCCTCCGTTTAGAGGCTTTGAGCCATGTCCTCAGCAGCTTGCACAGCAGTGAGACTTCTGAAATATGACTGTGTCTACATTTTGGGTAAAAAAGGGTATCTTTCCATGAAAGAGAATGTCAGATAAAACCTCTCAATGCCAAATGCATTAAGCATCCTGTCCACTTTGCCAGTTTGAGCCATGTTGCCAGCACGATTATGGGGAATCACAGCTAGGGCAAAGGCAGTGGCCCTGCAGGGGGCAGGGGGCAGGGGGTAGCTATTTCTCAGATGCCATTGTCCATGTAAGAAACATCCAAACCTGGAGATAATTTTTATAAGTATTTATTTGAGCCAAACTGACAACATTACCAGGAAGCAAACTCTCAAACACTCTGAGAACAACAGTTTTGCAACTTATTTATGCATTTAAACTTAAAACACATTTTTTGCGGGAAATGAGTAAACTCGTCATATCGCTTTTTATACCAAAGCACGGGAGACGAGTTTTTTCCAAAAACGATGAGTAGAGACAGATTCCATCAAATATGGAGGGCCTGGCATTTCAACAACGAAAATGTGCAAGACAACTCAGATAGACTTTGCAAAGTCGGACCATTATTGGATTTCTTTCTTTCCATTACGACGCGATTTGGCGGGAAAATGCCCAATTACAAATTAAGAAAGGAGCGGACATGGAAATGGGAGGAAGCAAGTTATGCATTGGATAGTTAATAAGATTGTGAGCTCTCTTGCTGACTGATAACCCTCTTTGAGGATATTACTTATGGTATTTCAAAGATATGTTATCCTAGATGCACAAGAACAATGGACATGAGGTAGGGTAGTGAGCAACTAGGAGCACTAGTATTTCTCGGCAGGTGGAATGAGGAAACAGACAGCTGAACAAACTGGTCAGCCAGCTAATAAATCGCAAGGTCTTCCCTCCCCGAACCTAAGGAGCAAATGGTTTATACATTCCAGACCACGTAGGGGCAGACCCATCTTGGTCCTGGTCCCTTTTCCGTGACACTCTTAAAGGTGAAACTGACCGGGAATGACCCAGCTCTCTTTATACACTCATTCTGATAAGTCAGCACACCTAGAAGCTGAGAGCTTATTGAGATCCTTACCCAAGGCCTTCTCTAAAATTGCCACCTTTAGAGAACAGATAAAAACCCTCAAATAAAGGAAGTCAGCTCACACTCTCTTTGGAGCACGCCCATACTCTTCCTTTGCTTTGGCATGTACTTTTGTTCTCTTTCTCTTAAACTCTAAGGGGCCCATGTGATTTGTGACCAGGGGAACCGTGGGAAATGGCAGCTCACCCTGGGCTAACCTCCATGGACCTGTCTCCCAGGCCCCCTTTTTCTAACTTTTCTTTTTTTAATCCTCATCCAAAGATATTTTTCCATTGACTTTTAGAGAGAGAGAGTGGAAGAGAGTGGGAAAGTCAGAGAGAAATATTGATGTGAGAGAAATACATTAATTGGTTGCCCCTTGCATACACCCTGACCAGGGCCTGGGCCAGGGAGGAGCCTGCAACTGAGGTACATGCCCTTGACCAGAATCAAACCTGGGACCCTTCAATCCACTGAGCCAAACCAGCTAGGGCATAACTTTTCAATGAGCTAAGAAGAAGCCCTCTTTGGCTTACTTCTGTCATTGTGATTTTTACTCTTCAGTGAGTCCACTCAGTCCTGTGTGGCTCACTTCTTTTCTATAATGTTTCTAGAGGACCAACCAGCTCCACCTAGGCTCTCTCCTGTTGCTTCTTATACCTTAGTCCTTCCTTTGTTTCACTGTCCCCAGCTTTCATAGATGTACTTTCAGAATCACCTGGACTGGTGTTATGAAATCTTTCCTGCATGAAGTCAAGAACCCATAGACTATAGGCCGGCCTGAGGCAGACCCACTCCTAGGCCAGTCCCTTTCCAATGAAAGATGGGACTGGCTTAAAACCTTTTATTAAAGAAGTTATAGGTCTGGAGCATGACTATCCACCATGACATGCCCAGTTAAGAATTTGTGGCAATGTTTAATTTTTTACACGAGGTGTTTGTTATGTTTTTTTATATATTTTTATATATTTGAGTCATTAGTAATTATATTTCTAAATATATAAATTACCAAGAAATTTGTTTTAAAGAAGAGTAATGGGGGGATTAGACTTACTGTATCTAAAATTATGTTATAAAGCATCAGTAATTAAAACAGTTTGGCATTGGCAGAAATGAATTGACCCATGAAACAGAACAAAAAGTCCAGCTAAAGCCTCCAAGTTTATATGAATAAAGACCATTATAAGGGAACATTTCAGGTTAGTGTAGTGAAGTGGTACAATACAAACTTTCAGAAAGCAGGAGATACCTATACTTCAGAGGAAGTGACCTGCCTCCAGTACTGGGTTGGACTCTGACTGGCTTAGCCAATCAACATCTTCCATTCCCTCACCCGTAAGTCATTGGTTCAGGGATAGACATGTATCTTAAACTTAGGCAATCAGAGTGACTCTGAAGACTCTTGTTTAGAACAGTTGAACAGAGAGATCTCCAGAGAAGGGTACAAACTGATACTTGTAAACCAGAAAATATGTAGCCTGGATTGTATCTGGCAACCACCATTTTCAGAGACAGCCAAAACAGCAAGCAACAAAGCAGAGAACTGCAAAGATTCTGGGTCTTTAGAGATATCCTCAAACCACTATACCAATCTGCCCCCAAACACACCAATCCTACAGTTAGAGGTGCTAAAGTTTAAGCCAGTTGAACTTGGATTTTACATTCCTTGTGACCCAAAGCTTCCTAGCTGACAAGATGGTATCAGAAGGCAGTTTGCACCATCTCAAGCTAGTGAGAGGGGCTTGAAGAGAACTCCTTGGAGATTAGAGATGAAGGACTCAAGGCTGGAACCACACCCACAAAATAGGACTCTGGCACCTGCAGGAGATGGCATGACTACAGTGGGAATGGCCTACTCTTTGAGAGCTTGGTTGGACAGGGACAGATGTGTATACCCCATTGGCCAGAAGCGGGCTTGCCCAAGGAAGCCAGGCAGGTCTTCTTGAGAGAGGCTCTGCCCAAGAGACCTACCTGGAAGTCCAGCAGGACACTGAATTGTAGCAGAAGGGGAAGCCCTGCGCTGGTATCAGTTGCCCAGCAGGAGGAGTAATTGCCCACTTCAAGGCAGCTGTAGGTGCAAAATACTCAGCAATGGTACAACCCCTGAAGAGCCCCCTTCCCCCCCCAAAAAAAAAAAAAATACTTCCAGAGAAAATAATGCACCAACTGTGCCTCCTCCCCATGCTGAAGACACCAGGATTAAATACAACCCAACCAGTCAAGTAAAGTCTTTCCTGCTGCTTACCTCCCCTCCCCTGCTCAATCTAGTCCTGCAGAGACCAAAAAGAGCAAATAGTAAAGGAGGAAAAAGATTGAATCACAAAGAAAACCAATCAGATTATTTTCCTACTAATACCCAGTGTGAGAAAGGCCCTAGCTGAAGTAGGGGAGAGGATTTAGGTAGAACAAAATACTGTATTTTCTGGCATATAAAATGACTTTTTAACCCAAGAAAATCTTCTCAAAAGTCAGGGGGTCGTCTTATACACCGGGTGTCATCTTATAGAGTGGGTCCTGAAACTTCTGAGCCGGACTGGAAAGTCTGCAGTCGCCGCATACGCATACAGTGTGGGGAGCTCAAAAACGGCTGCACTCTATTCATTTCAATGGAGCCAGACAGAGACCACAAGTGTCTCTGGTCGGCTCCTTTTTGTGCCGCATACGATCTCCATCTGGACTTTTTAACCCAGGAAAATCTTCTCAAAAGTTGGGGGTCGTCTTATACGCCCAGTCATCTTATGTGCCCGAAAATACAGTATCAAACATTTTCCCATTGTTACAGGGAGTCTTTACTCGTAACTAAAAGCCTGGAAAACTGAGTCCTCCCAGATTCTAAAAAGTTATGTTATCCCCATATCCTTGGCACTGATGTTATGAGGAAGGCTGTGTTTTGAGGATACCTGTGACTCTGGCTAAGGGCTTTTATCTGACTAGGGATGGTGCCCAACCCTTGAGCAAGGCAAACTGAAAGTGCTGTAGAGCTCGTGTGGGGAAGCATCCTCTACCAATGAGGGACAGGAGGCTGTGGTTAAGCCCTCAATGGAGATAGCTCCATGATGCCTGAAATGCACTCTCCATCTATACTAATAAAAGGGTAATATACTAATTAGACCGGGTCGACCAGCCATTTTCTGGATGTCTTACTTCCTTCCAGACAAAGCCATGATGGTGGAGGCCAAGGCAGAGGCAGTTGGGGCGATCAGGCAGGCAGGAAAGAGCAGTTAAGAGCGAGGTCAGGCTGGCAGGGAGTTAGGGGCAATCAGGCCAGCAGAGAAGGGCAGCTGGGGGTGACCAGGCCTGCAAGGGAGGACAGTTAGGGACATTAGGCAAGCAGGCAGGTGAATGGTTAGGGAGCCAATGGTCCTAGATTTCAAGAGGGGTCCTGGATTGGAGAGGGCACAGGCTGGGATGAGGGACACCCCCCACCCATGAATTTTGTGCACCAGGGCTCTAATATATATATTATATATATATATATACAGATATAGATATAGATATAGATATAGATATAGATATAGATATAGATATAGATATCTAATATATATAGATATCTAATATATATAGATATCTATATATATATATTAATATATATATCTATATATATCTAATATATATATCTATATATGTATCTATATATGTATATCTAATATCTATATCTATATATGTATATATATATCTATATATCTATATTTATATATGTATATCTATATATATATATATAGATATATACATACACACACACATACATACATAATATGCTAATTAGACCAGACAGCCAAACAACTTTCTCATGTCCTTCCAGATAACCTTCTGGACCAAGCTGGTGCTGTGAAGGCTGAGCCCCTTCATGCATCAGGCCTTTAGGATATATATGTATATACTAAATATATATATATATATACTATTTAGTATATATGTGTATGTGTGTGTATACATATAATTTTTCAGTTACAATCTACATTCAATATTATTCTATATTGAATTCCTATGTATGGCATGGTGGTTAGAGTGGCCCCCCAATGTTTCCAGTGCCCACCCGGTACCATATAGAGTTTTTATGATTTTATTGACTATATTCCCTATGCTATAATTTACATCTCTGTGGCTGTTCTGCAACTACCAATTTGTACTGCTTAATCCTTCACCTTTTTCACCCAGTCCCCCAACTCCTCTCCCCTCTGAAAACTGTCAGACTGTTCTCTGTATCTATGAGTCTGTTTATATATACATGTTTGTTTTCTCTTGATTTCAGAGAGAGGAAAGGTGAGGGAGAGAGAGAGAAATAGAAACATCAATAATGAGAGAGAATCATCAATCGGCTGCCTCCTGCACTCTCCCCACCAGGGACTGAGCCCACAACCTTGTGTCCTGACCAGGAATTGAACTGGGAATTGAACCATCATCTCCTGGGTCATAGGTCAATGCTCAACCACTGAGTCACATCGGCTGGGTGAGTCTGTTTCTATTTTGTTTGTTTTGTTCTTTAGATTCCATGTATATGTGAAATCATATGGTATTTGTCTTTCTCTGACTGATTTATTTCATTTAGCACAATACCCTCTATGTCCATCCATGCTGTCACAAAAGGTAAGATTTCATTCTTTTTATGACCAAATAGTATTCCATTGTGTGTATGTACCACAGCTTCTTTATCCTCTCGTCTATTGATAGGCACTTGGTTGCTTCCATAACTTGGCTATTGTAAATATTGCTGCAATTAACATAAGGGGGCATATATTCTTTGGAATTACTGTTTTGGGTTTCTTGGGATTTGGACTCCTGCTCCCTTTCCTACCTCACTCCCTCACAATCCTACCTATGCAACCTGAAATTGCCTCCATATAAACTGCTTACACTCAAATTTGTGTCTCCGGGTCTGTTCCTGGGAAGACCCAAAGGAAGATAGCAGAAAAAGACAAGCTTATTTCAAAGAGCAGATTGGAGTTGACATTAGGAGGGGAAAAAAATGCTTTCTTCCTGCTCGTCCATTCAATACATGAATCACACTGGCATTCTGGTTTTTACTCATAATGAAGTTTCCTGCCTAAAACTTGGGGGCCAGAGGCAGCGGGGCTTTCCATTCTCTTCTGCATGCTCATCAAATCTTGAAACTCAATCTAAATAGAGTCAGATACTCATCACACAACTATTCTGACTTCTTCTTGCCTACTGGACTTTCCACTTCCTCCTTGGGTTGGAAAGAATTTCACAGGGGGACACAGGTTGCATGATGCACAGTTCATGGAGTTGGAGTTGGTGGCTGATATATGTCAGAGTGGCTAGCCTTCCAACAGCCCAATAGCCTTACTTACTTTGTTTTTATATTTTCTTATCAAAGCATAATTTACACACAGAAGAATTTAACCATTTTCATGTTCTGACACTTTTGCTTTGCATTTTAAATAAATTTTATTGTGAAGTATAATCCTATATAATAAAACCCTAATTTGTAAATTGACCTAATGGCAGAACGACCAGTCACCATGATGTGCACTGACCACCAGGGGGCAGATGCTCAATGCAGGAGCTGCCCCCTGGTGGTCAGTGCACTCCCTCAGGGGGAGCACCGCTCAGCCAGAAGCCAGGCTCACAGCTGGCGAGCACAGTGGTGGTGGTGGGAACCTCTCCTACCTCTACTGCAGGTGGGCGGTAATGAGAAAGGGGTCCCCGGACTGTGAGAGGGTGCAGGCTGGGCTGAGGGACTCCATCCACCCTCCAGTGCACAAAATTTTATGCATCGGGCCTCTAGTTCATAGATTAAAAGCCATAAAAACAAAGATATAGCTGGATGAATGTCACAAAGCAGGCAAACTTTTAACAAGTTTGTACAGATGTATAATCACCACTACAGTCAAGATATTCCATCCTGTCACACTTACTGTTTTAACTTTCACATTTAGGACTAGGATCCATCTCAGGTTAATCAATGTGTGAAGTAGGAGGTCAAGATTAATCTTCCCATAGGAATGTTCATTTGACCCACATCATTTACTGAAAAAAAGCATTTGTCCCTTACTGACTTGCCATGGAGTTTTGTCATAAATCCAGGTCCCATGTATGTGAGGACAGTTTCTTGACTCTCTTTTCTGTTCCATTTGTCTATTTTGTCTGCTCTTCCACCACAGCAGGCTGCCTTACTTACTTTAGTAAATCTTGAATTCAGATAGTATAAGTCCTCAACTTTTGTTCTTATTCAGAATTGCCTCACCTATTCTAAATCATTTGAATTTCCCATACAAATTTCAGAATCCTAATTTGGAATTTTATTATCATAAAATATCCAACTAGGATTTTTACTGGAATGTCCCTGAATCTATAGGTTAATTTAGGAAGAAATGACATATTTAGTTCATAACAATATTAGTCTTCCAATACAGGAGGCAGCTGATCAGTGACTCAGATTACACCTGGAGCCCAGACCGCCGCATAGTGCTCAGTCCTCCCTCCCTCTACCCAGACCTCCATCCGGGTCCCCGATCTTCATGCCGGGGCCCAGAAGTCCTTCCCAGGGCCCAGACCCTGAGGACGCGTGTCTCAGTCTTTATCAGGATTCAGATATCAACAGTGGTACACATGAGTATTTCATGATACAGAGGTCTGACCCCTGACCCAGGCTGCCCCCAGGGCTCAGACCGGCCCTAGGGGCCAGGCTTCCCTCCCTGGACCCAGACCTCCACATGGGACTCAGACCTACATCCGGGTCCAACACAACATCCGGGATCCAGATCCTCAAGCCAGGGCCCAGAAGTCCATATTGGGGCCCAGACCTCCAACCCAGCAACTGGTCCTTCATCAGGGTCCAGATGTCCACAGTGGTCCAGGCTAGCATTCCATAATCCAGAGGGCCTGTCCCTGACCCAGACAAGACCCGGGGGCCCACACCACCCCCTAGTGCCCAGACCTCGGTCCCCGGACCCAGCCCTCTCTGAGGGCTTCAGACCTACATCCGGGTCCCAGACCTTCATGATGGAGCCCACAAGTTCATCCCGGGGACCAGACCTCGAACCCTGTATCTAATTATTTATGGGTTACCAGACATTCAGGGCAGTCCAGACAACTATTCCATTATCCAGAGGTCACACCCGGCACCCAGACCACTCCCGGGGCCCTGACAGACCCGTAGTCCCCACACCCTCCCCCCTCCCCGCGCCCCAGACCTCCTCCCCGACCGCACACCTTTGTGCTGGGGCCCAGAGGTCTATCCTGGGGCCCAAACCTCCCACGCAGTATCTGCTCCTTTATCAGGGTCCACTTAACCACAATAGTCCAGGCGAGCATAGCCCTACCCAGAGGTCCTGTCCCTGACCCAGACCAGCCCCGGGGCCCACATCACCCCCTAGTGCCCACACCTCTGTCCTAGGACCCAGCCCTCTATCCAGGCCTCAGACCTACATCCAGGTCCCAGACCTTTAAAACAGAGTCCAAAAGTTCATGCGGGAGACCAGACCTCGAACACCGTGTCTAATTATTTGTGGGTTACCAGACATCCAGGGTAGTCCAGACATCTATTCCACTATCCAGGGGTCCCGCCCAGTACCCAGACCACCGCTGGGCACCGAAGGCCCTCTAGTCCCTAGCCCTCCCTCTCCGGCCCCCGACCCTCCTGCTGGGGCTCACAAGTCCATCCTGGGGCCCAAACCTCGAACCCAGTATCTATTCTTATATAAGCGTTCAGATATCCACAGTCATCCAGGGAGGATTCCATCATGCCGAGGTCCTGTGCCTGACCCCGGAACAGCCCCGGGGCCCACAGCGCCCCCTGGTACCCAGGCCCCTATCCCAGGACCCAGACCTCTATCCAGGTCTCAGACCTACATCCGGGTCCCAGACACTCATGGTGGGGCGGAGAAGGTCATCCTGGGGACCAGACATGGAACCCCGTATCTAGTCTTTGGTCCGGTTTCGGTATCTACTACAGTAGGGCATGGTTTTCTCTCATAACTGGTGTTTCTCTTTCTCTCCCCCCTTCTCCCTTCCTCTCTGAAATCAATAAAAATATATAATTATTAAAAATCTGCTTTAGTCTCTCCAAATGTGTTTTTCTACAGTACAGAAATCATGGCCCTGCCCATTCCAGACACACATGTTTCCAACCCTTCACCTGGAACAAAAACTATCCTCCCTTATTTCCCATTCAAGTGCTGGGTAACTAATATAATCTCTAATCTGCTGGACATTGTATTACTGACCCTTGGGTAGGCTGGCGAACAGTAGTAGAGGTAGCTCCTACTAGAACCCAACGTTGGAGTTGGGATGTAGGAAGAGGTTTCTTCCAAAGGGATATGCTATTTCCAAAACACAGACGGACTGTAGACAGACAATTTCATAAATGTCTGTGTCACCCAGGCCCCTTCTTCCCTGGAATTCACTCCTCTGATGATGTCTGTCCTTTCCAGACTTATAGTGTATGCCTCTATCCTCCCCTGGGTTAGTCCTCACATACAAAGACACCTCAAGTCCTACAGACAGCGCGGGAAACACTCTCTTGGGTGTACTCAAGGTAAACAGCCACTTCTTGTGCCAGTGGCACTTTGTACCTTTAAGAAATCCACAAACTGAACCATAGCAATATGTGATTCGGTCAATTTGGCGATGCCTACTAAATTTTAAGTGTTTATATCTTTAACCCAGCATTTCTGCTTCTAGAAACATACTCTATACTCACAGAAACACTCACAAGTACATTAAAACATATGTATAAGGATATGTATTGTAGTATTGTTTATATTAAGACAAAATGCTGTTGAAAGGTGTTGAATTCCAAGTATTTACAAATAGGAAACTCATTACAAGCATGATTATTCATACACACAATGAACATTGTACAATGGTTTAAAAAGTGAGATCCTAATACTAAAATAAGTTCAACGTATGTTAAGTCAAAAAGCAAGTCACAGAACAATTTTTATGGTAACAATCATAAGGGTGATGATGATCATGATAATGTTATCTATGTTAGTTAGGAAAAAAATCGGAGCAATACATGCCAAAGTATTACCAAGTTTTCTGGCATTGGGGGAGGGGGAAGGTTGATGCAGTCTTATGAGGAACTTCCATCTTCCAAAGTATATCTTTCTGTAGTATTTGAGTTTGTGGTTTTTTTTAAATGTCTTTCTTTGGGATATAAAACATAAAATAATTTTTTTTTTAAAAGAAAGAGTCTTGAAAGTTGGGGCAGTGTGACAGATGCTGTTTGATCGCCTTTCAGACAGATGTCATGTGCTCACCAGGTTATTTAAGAATTCAAACTTATCTCCTTGCTCACTGACCCATAACACAGCAGACTAAATGTTTGACATGGGAAAATTCTCTGAGACAAAAGAGCTTATTCAAGCAGACCTAACAGCCATGAGCTATCTCATAATCAGCAGAGACAGACGTGTTGTGCCTGCACTGGGGGTGGGGAGAGGGTGGGAGAGGCTGGCTTGGGACAGCCATGGCCTGGGAAGCTGACTAACTCTTCTACTACCAGCGCCGGTGGCCTTGGCTTTACTAAAAGTGAAGGGCTTTTGCTGGTCTGAATTGGGGGGAGCCTGGGTAGGAGGCCCCAGGGAGAGTCAGAAAGCTGCTGGAGGGAGGAGGAAGCCATGCTCTTCACAGGGCTTCAAAGGAGCAATCATAGAAAAAGTGCAAGATGGTGAGATGTGTTTGAAGGTGGGTGATTGAAAAAACGCCATTAAGAAGAAGGCCTGGGCCCTGGCGGTATAGCTTAGTTGATTAGAACATCATCCCCACACACCAAGGTTGCCAAGGTTGCAGGTCAGAAACCATACAAGAATCAACCAATAAGCGGAACAACAAATTAATGTCTCTCTCTCTCTCTCTCTCTCTCTCTCTCTCTCTCTCTCTCTCTCTCTCTCTCTCTCTCTCTCTCTTCCCCCCCCCTTACCAAAATCGTCTTTAAAAAAAAACAAAAACTTAAGCCTATGTTAGGGAGGCCAACGTGGAAACTGCATCCTGTGTTTTTCTGAGACATAATCTCTGAATCAGATGATGCGAATGATAATGTCAAAACCAAGGGCCACATGTCAGTGTCCAGCTCCCTCCTAAGGTCCATTTGACTATGCAGGTCACAGTGAGTCCATTCCTGTGGGAAACCTAGTTTAGACTCAAGTAGACCCTCTACCACCGACTTTATCGCTATCTCAGGGCACCTTTTGGTGTTATAGTCTCTCGTTGTGGAAGGAGCAGGGAAAGAGGTGTTTCCAGGGCTCCTTCCATAAACACAGGCATGTCCGCCGCTCTTTTTTACGAGGCAGTGGGGTGGGCTGGACACTGGTTTCCCACTTGATTCCATTAAAGCACATCGGAAATGTGCTTGTTTATGCATTTCTTCAAGAATGCTGGTTTCTTCTGAGAAGGAAATTATTAACGGCATCACACAAAAATCGTTCTGTCCTGGACCAGTCTGAGAACAGCTTTTCTTTTACAGATTGTTGGCATACATAAAAGTTACCTGAGCTTCTGATTAAAGAACTAGATGTGTTCACAGAGGAGGGTGGGGGAATGGACCCCCCACTCTCCAGGCTTGTCCACATGGCCCCTCTCCTCAAAGGCGACCCTTTCCCTAGAACTTTCTGCTCCACTGGAGCCACTGATCCCTGCTGGTTATACCAGGATCGCAGACTCAGGGTAAGTGTGGCTAACCTTGCCCATGGCCTCCCCAATTCCAGGGGGTAAGAGTTTGAACTGGGGAATGAAAGAACTTCCCTTCTGTTTCCAGGGGGAACACTCCAATTTGGGTTCAGCCTACTTTACTGAAAGTTTGAGAAGACACACAAGGCCCACCCCAGCACAGTGACAAAGTAGGTGACCCTCCTGTCAAAAAGCTTCTTGGCCATTCTGCAGGCAGTCACTCTAGACTCCTTTCTCACTCCCTTTGCTGAGGCCCTGATCCACCCCTAACTCCAAAAATATTTCTCCCCACTTTATTATGCAGAGCAATTCCATGCTCATTACTTTCTGCCACCAATGTGCTTTGCATATTCAAAGACTAATTGCTATGCTTTCCCATAAAAAGGGGCATTTTATCCAAGTCTTGCCCCCTCTTCTGGTCCCTCTCCACTTTTGAGGCAGGAGGTAGAAGGTGGGCAGATACATTACCACATATCCACCCCTTCTCCTATAAGGCCCTATTTCTCCAGGTAGGATCTTGTGGTTTGCCATTGCAAGAGGGAAGGAGTTGTCCCAGTCGTTCTTCCCTTCTACCTTCTGCGACAAGCTAAGAATGCATCTTGGCAAAGGCTGGGGGACAGATGCTGACTGCAAGACAAAGGACAGAGTGGAGGCCAGCAAGGCTTAAGGATGCTCCCAAGGACCCACCTCTTCCCTCAGTGTCTGTACTTGGATCCTTCTACAGAAGTGAGGAGGAGGAAAACAGAACAAGCAGAGCATAAATTGGACTGTAGGGGAGGGCGATTACAGAACTGGTGAATTTCCTGGAATTGGCTCAAGTATCTGCCATGAGGCAGAGGGGGCTCGAGACAGAGATTGACCTGTAGAATTATTAAACTCTTTTTTTTATTCACACAGTTAAGTGACTGAAATGACACCCAGATCCCCCAAGAAGCAGTGAAGGCATCTCTCAAGAGGAGCCCTCAAGGGAATTTGTGCCCCTAACCATAATCTCCTGGCTCTCTCTGGTGGAAACACCCAGGAGGAGTGAAAATTCATCTTAAGCCATTTCGGTTGGGTGGGGCCGGTGTAGTGGCATCCACAGGGCAGAGAATGCAAGGCAGTGGGGCCGCCTCGTCATCACATGGGGTCTCAGCTCTGAACAACAGGGCTATAGAGGGTTGGGTCCACTGGGCTCCAGCCCTACCCGTAGGGTCAGGGAAAGGATTGGAGCAGAAAGGGTGCAAAAAGCCATCTAGTTTGTTTCCAAAATAGGCTGACACTCAAAACTCAGGGTACCTTTCACAGTTTGCTGGAGGCCCACTTCCACAATAACAGCTACTGCCCACTGAGCACTGGCTCCATGACAGGACAGAGCCCACGCTTTATGCCCATAGTGACCAGAGATGCAATTACTAATCCCTGATACTGTGAGCTGTTGTCATTTTTCATTAAGACTCCTCAGGCCATTCCTGCCTATTCCCACCCCCTATAGGTGCCCCTTGTCAGTGGCTCACACAACCCTCAAGGCCAAGTTCAGGGCCACTTGCTCCAGGGCCTAGGAGTCCACACTCTTTTTCTTTGCTTCTTTGGGTGCAAGGACCTTTCTGCTTCTTGTTGGAGTGAAAACAGGGCTCTGCCTTGTTCCATTTCCTCTCCTGCACATTCTTGCTGGGCCTCTAGAAGGAACCCCTTCTGCTGAGCAGTGATTTCCAAAAGAGAGCAGCGGGGGAGTGGTAGCCTCTGCTCCCCAGACTGGGGCAGCTGTCCTCTCAGTGGCCATTGTGTCCAAACCACAGTAATCTGCCACAGCCCCACAAAGGCTCTTTTCTGGGTCTGCTGCTCATCCTTCCTCCAGCCACCAGCCCCCTCCAGATGCAGCTCCAGCTGTAGCCTCAGAGCCCCTGCAGCAGCAATATCGTCTTCAGCCTCTTCCAAACGGAAGTGCCTCCTCCTCCTACCTCTGACCCCTCCCTGACCAGCACACCTGACCTGCGCACCTGCCCAGCACATAGAGGCTCAGGCCACCTGCTTCCTCCCAGGCCTCCAGTGATCCCTTAACAGTGTTGATGTGAACCAAACATACCTGCACTGACAGAGACTGTCACAGGTATGCCCCCAGGAGCCTTGGCCACAGTCCTGGTAACCACAGACACACCTCAGAAACCTGCCCCCTCTCCAGCTCCCACTGAAACCAGCTCTGCCCAGCCTGGTATATCCCCCACATGTTTAGACAGGCCTCTGCTGCCATCCCTGAAGTCCCCCCGCCCACTTGTGTCTGCTTTCCCATCTCTCTCCTACCACTGCCCCCTCCTCTATTAGGAATACACACAGGCTCCCCTCCCAAACCCCTTCCACTTACCCCTGTGCTGCCTGCCCACCCAACTCTCTTGAAGCGCCTACAGTTGTCTCAGTTATCCCAACCTGCCTAGCAAATCAACTCCAGGCTTTGGTCCTCTCATTCTGTCCCTGTAGCTGCAGGTTATGGGAGGTGTCCCATGGAGTCTCAGGGCCAGTGTCCCCCACTTCCTAGGGGGCAACAGAAACCACTTGTCACAACACAGCAGGTTCTAATTTCTAGAACTGCAGTGTCATCCAGAAAATGAGAAACAGAAACAGGGTGTTTGGTGTCTGATAAGTGAAGATAGGGGTTTAGAGGGATTGCAGATTGGGGGAAGGTTCAGAAGGCAAGGCAGTCACACCAACTTTTCTCCAGAAGAGCCCAGAAGTCATCCATAAAATAGGATAAGTGTGATTGGGAGGTGAGAGCTTTGCTGGAACACAAAGGAACAGCCGTCCTGCGATCATCCTCCGTCAGCCTGCACCACACCCAGGCCCGGGGCCACAGCTCCAGAGGCCCCGGATGTACAGCTGGAGGCTTTGCCTGATTGTGGCTGGTGAGCATTTGGAGTTGGGGCCCTGCCACTTCCTCAGACTCTGTGAGTGGGCGTGGCCTTGGGCAATCTCCTCACGCCCTCTTGCTTCCCACCAAGGCCACCCAGCCCACCTGCCTATGTCTCAGCCTACTGCCCTCTTCCTCTGCCAAACATCTTTCTACCAACCACTGGGGACAGGACAGGGGGCAGGCTTACTTACAGACACAGGTAGTGTTCCTGGGCACGTGTACCTGCACCCACACACACACACACAGAGGGCACGTCAGACATGGGGGGCAAACCACCCCACTGGATTGGCCACACTCACACAGAGGAGAGGTGGCCCTGGGGAGAAGGGCCTGCTGGCTCATCTTCACGCAGAGTCAACCTGAAGTGTTCAAGAGGCCAGCAGGGGAAGGAAAGTGTTCCCAGCCTGACTCCTAAAGCCTGGTGGATGGTCAGAGGGCACCTTCTCAGGGGTTTTTTCAACATAAAAGGGAAACAGCCCCACACTGTTGCTAATGAGGAAAGGAAGCTGGCCCTGTGGCCAGAGGGAAGTGGTCCTGAGGGCAGAGCTGAGGCAATTCACCACCCAGTGCCCACATGTCATGCTTCAGATTGTCTCCAGGCTATTCTTGCTCCTCCAGGAAGGGCCTGGACAATTCCAGCCTCAGGGAAACTTCCTCTCTCTCTTCTGCTGTGGGCTGACCAGTGACAAAAAACTGGTGCAAGAGACACCTTCGCCTCCCTCATGAACCTGGCTGAAATGAAGAGGGGGTGGCCTTGAAAAAGGGGACAATCTCAGCTCCTAGGGAGAGGTGGTCAGTGGGGGAGGGAGAACAAGCAAGGGAAGTAACTGACCACATATTCAGGAATTCAGACCTTTGTTATGTTGGTTGGCAGTTTCCATCCTCTTTCCATGAACTTCCTTCCTAATTTTCTCCCAACACAAAGGGTGTGGGGAACATGCCAGACCAACTACAGCCTAAGGTAACATGAGGCAGGGTCTACAGTTAGTGACTGTTGATGATGAAGAAAAACAGCACTGGGATCAGACTCACAACCTACTAACCTAATGGTCAAATCACTTGAGCTCTCTAAGCCTCAGTTTCCCTGACTATAAAATGATGACAATCTCAGTGTCCATTTGCAGGGCTGACGAGAGGAAAAGCTGGATAGAATGCACTTAGGACAAGGCTTGGCACCTGGGAGGACCTCAGTATAAATATTAGACTCTACTGTTGTCCTGACTATGAGTGGTAGCTGAAGAACCAATGGGCTCCTCACACCTTGTCTTGGAAAGTCTGCCTCTCTGGTCAATACATAAGGACTAACTGCTTTGAGAGTCACTGAAGAAATTCTTCCCACTCCGTTGGCCTCGGTGTCTGAAATTGCACCACAGACTTGTTGCTTTGAGAGGAGCTAGACAGCGTCTAATATCATAGGGCTCTCCACAAAGCTGCTGATAGCAGGTTGGGGTACAAGGAGTCCAGCATTAGACCATTTAGGGGTGAGGTGTGAGTGGGCAGGGGGGGTGGAATGTCCTGATAAAGATGGGTCCCTGGTCGGTCAGCAGCTGAGACTCCCTCCCCCCCCAGCCCAGGAGGCCTACCACCCCAAGACATAGCCTTCCCCAGGCCTCTTCATCATCGCTTCCTGGGCCTCAGTTTCCGCATCTGAGCTGTTTTATCTCTTAGCATTGTGGTTAAGATCAATTGAGGCAACTCGTACAAAATCCTTCAAATTAAGTCAGACATAGTTTGCTAAGGCTGTAGTAACAAAGGACCACATACTGTGTGGCTTAAACTACAGAAATTTATTTTCTTACGATTCTGGAGGCTAGAAGTTTGACATCAAGTGTTGGCAGGGCAGATTTCTCTTGAGGCCTCTCTCCCCTTGGCATGTAGGTGGCCATGTATCCTCACATGTTCTTCACTGTGTGGGTCTGTGTCAAAACTCTTCTTATAAAAACACCGGTCAGTTTGGATTAGAGCTCATCCCAATGACCTCATTTTAATGTAATTACTTCTTGAATGACCCTATCTCCAAGTACAGTACTGAGGGGCTGGGACTTAGGACTTAAACATATGAGTTTTGGGAGTACACAATTCAACCCATAAGAGTGGATGCTCAGAAAACATCCCTATTTAATTCAACTCATCAAATACCTTCTTCATCTGCATTATTCTAGACTCTTCGAGTGCATTTATAAACAAGACCAAGACCTTTGTCCATATGGAGCTTAATCTTGCATGGTGGGAGGAAGGGTGACAGACATCACACAATGACATAATCATGTGATGTGCTAGATGATGATCAGTTTTATGGGAGAAAAAAATAGAACAAGATAATGAGAGTCAGGAGATAGGGGCAGAAATGTTGAATAGGGTGGTCAGGGTAAGCTTCGTTTAGCCAATATTTGACAAAGCCTTCAACAAGGTGGTCCATTATCTATTATTATTTTTATTATTATTCCTAGAGAATCACATTAGATTCTTTGGTCTGTGAACCCCCACATCTCTGCCAATCCACACCCACTCTAGTATCAGGGGAGAAACAGTGCCCCTGAGACAGATCTGACGTTGATAATTGACTCTGCTCTTTACTAGCAGTGTGATGTGGGCCACACTTAAACTCTCTGAGCCTCTGCTTCCACTCCTCTGGGTCATCACCTCTGTGTGGTGAGGTCGCAGTACAGGCATGGCTATGCAAGAGCAGGGCTGTTTTAGGGCTGGCTGGGGTAGGTGCTGAGATTCCCAAGGGTGCTACCAGAGTTTGTGTGGTATGGGCTGAGCATCGGTTAAGACTATGTTCAGCTGCCAGTAACTGAAAACTAGAGTAATGGGGGCTTAAACAAAGAAGGATTTTTGTTTTAATCTCATGCAGAAAAATAAGTTCAGAGTAGTCAGTCAGGGGCTGTTGGCCTCTATTTAAAGGTATCAGCCAAGCTCCAGACTCCTATTTTCCTCCTCCAGCACATTCAGCTTCTGCCTTTTAGCCTCATGGTTGAAAGATGGCTGCTGTACCTTCGGGCATCCAGATTGTCTTCCAGGAAGGTAGAAAGAGGAAACGGTGAGGTCAGCGATCAGAGATAACGGGCTGGTGAACATGCCAGTTGAGTCAGTTCCTTTTTCAATATCTACCCACTGACTTCCTCTCTTATTTCATTGGGCGGAACTGGAGCAACAGGGCCACCATTAGCAACAAAGGATCCTAGGAAGTATATCAGCTGGGCTCATTGCTATCCCCCCAAAACTGGGCTCTGCTAATAGGACAAAGGGGAAACAACATTGGGTAGATGCCTAACACAATGCTCTCCAAATGGGTGATGCTCAGACCTCAGATGAGGCTAGCGCTGAGGTCAGAGCCTGGGGTGGGACCATCCCCACCAGCAGGAAGGGGCAGAGCCTGGGCTGCGGGTCTGGAGGTTTTTTCCTTCCTTAGCAATGTACTGGCTCACTCACACACGGTTCCTCTGTGCACTGGTATCATGCAGCCTCCATTTTCATAGAGACCTGTGCTCTTATCTCTCTCACCCACTGGCCTCGAGTCTTTCTGACCACATGAGCATGATATCATGGGGGCAGGAGATGGAAACTGCCCCTCATCACAGCTTCTCAGAGGTCCCCCCCTCCCTACACACACACACACACACACACACATGCACACACTCTGCCAAAGAAGGAAGTGGAGCTAGGCAATGGGCTGTGTGCTAAGAAAGACTATTCTTTCAGGTAATTCAGTCACCTACCCCGACCTCCCACCTCAAGATTGACAGTGTGAGGACTGGAGCATTCTAAGGACCCTCAAATTCAGAGCCTGTGGGCTAAAGAAAGTAAATGTGAGGATTGAAGCAAAAAGTCTAACAGGAGGACAAAAAGCCTGCCCTCCCTGTCACAGCAGCATTACAGGATGAGCCCAAAGATGAAAAGACAGAAACTAGATGTGGGGGTATCCTCCCCACTCTTCATCCATGCTTCCACCAACAAGCCTAATGGGCATGTTGAATTAGCATATCTCAAAGCAAATTCTTGATTCCATCTCAGGGACCTGCCCCCTCTCATTCAGCCGCATCTACATTCTGCAAGTGGCTCAAACTACAACCAAGGAGTCCTCCTCGAAGCCTCTTCCTCTCCTGCTTCCCCCTCACATCCAAGCTGTCTTCTTCCTTATACTAACCAGAAGCTGACAGCTCCTCCTGCTTGCAGGACTGCCACAATGACCACGTGACTCCTGTGAACCTCAGGACCACACCAGCCACTCAGGAGTGGGGTCCTGCTTTGGGGCGTTTGCACTTTCTGCTTTTGAAGCCTTCCACAGAGCACTGCCCACAGAGCACTGCGGGGGGGGGGGGGGTTGTCTCAGCCATTCAGCCGTTGGTAGTACCTACCTGAGAGGCTCTCTCTTACCTCCTGTGTTAACAGACACTAACCCAACCTGCTTTCTCTTCGCCACAGCAAGCAAGGGTCACCTCCAGAAACAGTTACAAACTCCTGCAAGGAGGGAACCAAATCTACTTTGTTTAGTACTGGCCAGATTTCAACCAGTATAAGGATGTGTCAATCAATCAATCAATCAATAAATGAAAATGAGGACTCAGGAACAGACATGGGTCATGGTCTTACTTACCTCTGCATTGGATGACTTGCACATACCTCAGACTTTCTTAAAATCACCTCGGGAAACATGAAGAGAATCAGAGTAAAAGTTTCATCCTAAAGCCCCAGCAGAGCATGAGGAGGGTGGAGACAGGGACAGTGGGCCCTGACAGAACCTCAGTAGAGGTCACAGGGGCCATGGTTGGGAAGGGCTGGACAACCTAATTGAAACAGCCCCTCCAGCGGCCAAGGCTGTGGGTGGTTTGGTTCTGCCACTTTCTAACATTGTGAGCTTGGGAGACTGAACTTTTCCAACCTCAGTTTCCTTATCTATATAATGGGGATAAATAACATACTCTCTTTATTGCCCTTAATAAAATGAATTTTGAGGCTGATCCTATTTTTACATATATATACATACATACATATATATACATACTTGATTTCAGAGAGGAAGGGAGAGGGAGCGAGAGATCAAAACATCACTGATGAAAGAGAATAATTGATTGACAACCTCCTGCATGACTCCACTGACAATCGAGCCCGAAACCTGTGCATGTGCCCTTGACTGGAATTAAACCCGGGACCCTGCAGTTGTCCACAGGCCAACATTCTATACACTGAGCCATACCAGCTAGGGCAAGGCTGAACCTGTTTTGAAAGGCTGGCTAGATTTTCATTCCCCCACTGGGACCTCCTTTTCCTCTCATCAGAACCCAGGAGGCTCTGTGATGCCTCTGTCTTTTGTACATCAAGGTTACCCTTCGCTTCTTTGCTGTCCGAGCTCACTGGGTGTGCCCCCCATTCCCAAAACCCAGAGCCCCTTCAGGTGGAGGAATCTTTGGCAAGCCCAGGTGCCCCACCTAGGACCCCACACCAGGCCTGGCCACTTCCTCTGGTTGCTGTGGCGTATGGGGGTCCTTGCTGCCCAAGGCCCAGCATACTTTCTACCCTGAGGCTGGAATCTATGCCACTCTCCAAGACAAGCTCCCTCCTGCCCTCCAGAACACTTAGAATGGCCTTAGCAACATCTGGCTTAACTCTAGGGGATGTACTGCAGTTGAAAACGGCAAGTGTCTCCTGGGGGCGAGGCAGGCTGGCTGAATGACTGAGCCACCAAGCTCAAGTGAATAATGGGGTCTGGATGAGTTGGCGAGGGCTGTCCTAGCAAAGCCCACAACAGAAATTCATAGTCCTACAGTTCTGGAGTCCAGAAATCCATAAAGTGCTAAAACTGGAAGAATGCCAGCCAAACAAGGATGGGTGGTCACCCTATAATGCAGGCCTTATTGTTTCATATTTCAAGAGAGGCCAGAAAATCGAATTTCATGTAAAACCACCCAATTTTAAGTGTTGGCAACTAATTCAACAAATTTAAAAATCCTGCGGAGCCCCAAGTGAGCGTGACACAGCAGCCAGCGTATGGCCAGCTTGCCACCCGCTAAAGCTTTGGGAGATGGGCCATGCTAGACTCCCCCAAGTCCCAAGGCCAAGTCGCACAAAGCATGGTGCTGCACTGAAAAGGGGGTGAAGGCAGGTGTTTAAAAGAGGAACCCCAATTAACATTTCAATAAACAATGCTGCCTGGCATGTGGGGTGCTTTGCCAGGCACAGAGAGTACGTACAAGGAGGTGATGAAGAATCTAAAGAACGGCTGTTGCTGCTGTTAGCTCAGAGCGAGGTATTCACAGGGGGTGTGAGAGGCTTGCTCTCACCACACCTCCTTAGGAAGCCATCCCGGGCCCTCCTGCCCATGCTCAGTAGCCCTTCACTCTCCAGAAACTTCTATAACAGCTGGTGGAGTTTAGCATGGCCATCTCCCAAGACTTCAATGGCTGGCAAGCTTGCCAGATAAGGAGCCTTCCCAACGAGGGGTGGCATCAGCATTTACAGCCATGTGAAAGCTGGAGTTGGTCACCCAGGAGAAAAGACTCCAAACTGAAGAGAGATGAGAGACAGAGGGCGCCAGGCAGGCACTCTGGGGAGAGGGACCGTGCTAGCTGGCCAGGGCCACCATACCAAGCACCACAGGCTGGTTCACTTTATTTTCTTACAGTCCTGGAGGCTACAAGTCCAAGGTCAGGTCAGCAAGTTGGTTTCTTCTGAGGCCTCTCCCCTTGGCTTACAGATGGTGTCTTCCCCTGTGTCCTCACATGGTCATCCTCTGTGTGTGTCTGTGTCCTAATCTCCTGTTCTTATGAGGACACTAATCCTATTGGGTTAGGGCCCACCCTCATTTTTATATAATTACCTTTTTATTTTTTTTATTGATTTTAGAGAGAGGAAGGAAGAGAGAGAGAGGGAAAAACATTCAAGTGAGAGAGAAACACCAATTGGTTGCCTCCCTCATGCTCCCTGACCAGGGATCGAACCCATCACCTTTTGGTGTACAGGATGAGGCCCAACCAACTGAGCCACATCAGCCAGGGGAACATAATTACCTTTCTTTTCTTTCTTTATTTCTTTTTTCCATAACTAAAGACCCAATCTCCAAATACAGTCACTTTCATAGGTACTGGGGGCTAAGACTTGAACAAATGAAGTGGGGAGGGACATGATTTAGCCCAGAACAGGAGCCACATTGTGGATGTCTCACGTGGGGAAACAGATGGAGACACTGAAAAGGTTGCCCAGCTCCCCAGTTCCCACTTACGCCACCACCACCAGACTCACCCCCACTCACACCATGCCACTCGCTGCTCCTTATCTGCCCAGATCAACTCCAGCAAGATTAGCCTCTCAAACAACAGCACCCCCTCTCTGCTGGTGGTGACTAATAGAGGGAATTGCAAACAAGGTCAGAGAGGAGATTGGCACAGGGTACAGTGGGTGAGGATGAGATGTCCTGGTTCCTTCCTCAGGGCCCCTGAAAGGTGGTGCCTATTCAGGCCTCTGCCTCCTCGTTGAGCTGGCCTCCTGCAGCCTCTGGTTTGCTGGCCCAGACAACACTCTGGTCTGCTCCTGGCCACACAGCAGAGCCTGCAGATCTGGAAGGGGAATGAGGAAGTGAAAGAGGAAGCATTGTTGAAAAGAGGGGAAAGGCAGGGACTCCCCCTTCCCTCTTGCCAGACCCTGCAGCACTGAGGGGTGCCCCCCACCATGGGAGACCCCCTTCTTCCAGCTGGGATCTGCACCCTTGCTTGGCCTGGCCCCGGGTGACCTGTTCTGCCTGCTGTGACCTGGGCAAAACACGCTGTCCCTGCACACACTCATGCTTTCTGAAACCTGAGGAGGCCAGGGGGATAAGGAGTCCCGCACAGCCCAGGCCCAGCTGGTGGGGCTAATTTTAGGTTTTTCCCAGCTTAACGGAGGCTCACTAATCTCTATCCACCCAGAAAATGCACACTGATCAGATGGTGCTTTCGCTCATGGTATCCCCCACACCTATGCCCCAAGAAAGGCTGTCTAATTTCAACCACTTTTATGTGCACATCCCCCACTCACCACCCCCCCCCCCCCCCCCCCCCCCCCCCCCCCGAGGAAACCTGCTCTTTCCACTACTTCCTGCAGAGAGCTTTTCTCCCCCAGTGTCTGGGGTAACTGTAGTCTGAACGCATAGTGGAGCCCTGTGTCCCCAGCACAGGGTCTAAAATTAGCACTCAGGGTGGATGGAATGAATGGATGAATGAATGAGCACTTACTTACATAGTGCCATCACGTTACACAGCAGTTAGGTCTAAAGTTAGCACGTAAGGTCGAAAGAGTGAAGTTTAAGTCACACTTGAAACTGCATCAACAAGGCATAAATCTCTCAGTAAGTCCAGTGCAACCATATTTCCTCCAGAAGACCTGCCTCCTCAACCTCCCCACCTCCTACCCCCCTGCCCCCACCCAGCCACCAACAACAATGACCCCATCTTCTGTCCTGTTCCCAGCTCTCTGCCCAAGACTTGAGACTAACAGGTGCTGGCTCAGGAATTCTCGAGTTTATGCAACATGTCCCTACAAGAACCCACATCTAGAAACTTTAAAGGTAAGAAGAGGCTCTTTTTCCATTCCTGCTCAGCCTCCTCTCAGGGCTGCTTCTCTGTGGCCACAACAGTCAGGGACGGGTCCTCGGAAAGTCCAGCAGGCTGAGGAGAAAGCCAGCCAGAAGCAGGGAGGTGGTACCGGGCTGAGAGCAGAAAGAGGCGGCCTGTGGTGAGCAGCGGAATGCCCAGTTTTGAAGAACTCTGAAGTGTGGCCAGGAAAACTCTCCGGCTCCCACCATGAAAAGGGAAGTGACCCAGGCTAGAGAAACCCGCCAGCCAGGAGGGAAGGCTGTTCTTACCTCATTTTTTCTCCTGTGGCTCAAGGTGAGTTTTCCTCACCTTTTCACTTGACAATTTCCAAACATAGAGGAAAATGAAAAGGAGAAGACAACAGTCATAAACCCTCTGTCTAGGTCCCACAAATTGTTAGCATTCTGCCTTATTCTCTATCTCTCTGTATTTGAAACATTTGATAATGAGTCCAGACATCATGACACGTCAGCCCTAAAGGCTCCAGCTCTATCTCCTAAGAATTATCTATTCCCCACATAACCACAAAACCAGCTTTCATGGGTACTTGAATTTAAAAAAAAAAAAAAAGTTGTACCTAATACTTTTTCTAAATAAAGAAGCTTTGCAAGACTGGAAAAATAAGGGAGGGTCAGAGGTTACAGAGGACAGCCATACCAAACCAGATTTGTTGTGAGAAACTTCTAAACTGGGTTCTCATCACAGGAAAACAAGAGAGCTTTTCAGCTGCGCTAAACACTTCTCCAGGAAGCCTCTAGGTATATATTTAACAGCAAGTCTCCAAGTTATATTTTTATACTTCCCAAAATGATGTGTTGTGAAGCTGGAGCTGTCCTGTAAAGGTATGTTTAGCACATAGTAGGTGCTTCATAAATCCAAGTGCAATCTGCCTTGGGACAGTGCAAAGTGTTCAGAGCTCACCTTCTGGGCCTGCAACGGGGCTCAGCATGAATTGGTCCTAACTTGGCCTCGAAAGAATGGCCTTTATTTAATCAGAGGAGGTCCCTCTGGTCCATTGGTCCAGCTGCTCTGATGCCAGACCTCCTTAGCCATCCAAGTCCTCCCAGCTTTTCTTCTTAAATAAATCCCTAATCTATTTGTGGCAATTATCCCAATTTGGCTCTTAATTTGTCCTCTATTTTCTCCCTGTGGGTTAATCTTATTCTTTAACCAGAGCCCAAAACCCTCTCCATCTTTACCTTACAGCTCAGAGCTCAAGCCAAAGTCTGTTTCAGACTTGGGCAGATAAAGATCGAATCACCACAGACTCTCTGACTCCTAGGGTTCCAGGTACTGAGCTAAGCCCCTCCAAACACAATCTTACCTCATCTTCACAAAATCCTATGATGCGAGCGCTAGTATAATCCCCAATTTATAGATCTGAAAATTGAGGCTCAGAAAGACTCACAAAAGTGGCACAACTAGTAAGTAAAACAGAGGCAGGACTGAACCGGTCACTCAGGAACCAAGTCCCGGGTTTTTTAGCACTAGATGCCAAAGACGGGCAAGGGGGCTGCATGGGTTCCCACCACATTGGAGAGGGTGGTGGATGGAACTGCTGTATCAGCATGGCTATGGTTCTACTCCAGGTGCAAGCTTTGCCTCCCCCAACACAGGGCATCTCACAGAGCAAGGGACCCAACCGTCTCTCCTAGCCTTCTCTCTGGATGTCACACAACAGGTGCTCCATGAATACTCAGTGAGCACAGCAGGTATGAGGAAATGTGGCTTATTTCTCCTTTATCATCCCCTTCCTTCCCCCCTTCCCCTTCCCCTCCCCCTTCCCCACGCAAATGTCCAGGAGGTAGAGTGCAGGGGAGTATCCAGACGCACCCATTTGTGTCCCCTTGACAACTGCAGGGAGTGTGCTCTCTGTTGTTCAGGCTGTGTCTGAGGTCCTGGCATTGTCTCCCAGGGGAACAAATTTTCCACAGCAGACGACCGGAGGTAGACACCCCACATTCTTCTGTGTTCTGTAGGACAGCTGTGTGGGACACAAGGGAGGGCAGAAATGGAACCGGGAGGATGGAACTGGAGATGAGCAAACAAAGGGCTGCCCCCAACAGATTCCTTCATTATCTGACTCATTCACTATCCAGAAATACGATGAAGGGAATAGAGGAGAGCTCGGTTCTTCCTCAGACAGACAAACAAAACTGGTTTTTTTAGTGAGAACTTTGTACGTGAGAAATGAATGAGTAGAAAAGTGTGCAATGGATTTGAACAATATTAATGAGACATTGAATCTCCACTTTAGCCTGTGCTCCATGATCTGCCCAGGGGAAATGTTAGGATGCGTTACAGAAGTTAAATTAAGAAGAAAAAGGAAAGTTAAAGGAAAAAATTAGGCCTTGAAAGTCAGACTACTGCTTTATAAAAATATATGCTAAATTACTCTTTCTCTCCCTCCCAAGTTTTTTTTTTTCCAAGTTAACTTTTAACAAAATGTTTTCTCCCAGTCCTTTTTTAAAAAACATATTTATTTCAGAGAGGAAGAGATAGAAACATCAATGATGAGAATCATTGATCAGCTGCCTCCTGCACACCCCACCCTTGGGATCCAGCCTGCAACCTGGACATGTGCCCTGACCAGGAATTGAACCCTGACCTCCTGGTTTATAGGTCAATGCTCAACCTCTGAGCCACACTGGCCCACCATGCATTAAGGGTGGAACCAAGTGCAGGCTCCAAGCCTACCTCAGAGGAGCCTTCTGCTCCAGTAGGAGTGAGCCAGTGATGCATTGGTCTCCATTTTTTGGGAGCCAGGGGAGAGCTGGCTCCTCCAGCCCAGGAAATAGTGAGCAGAGGCAGAGAAAGGGGGAGGGGTCAAAGCAGTCCAGAGTCATCCCAATTAGCAGAAGGTAGTTAGGATACAAACAGGAGCAGGCAGAGAGTTAGAGGGATCCCTTCTCCTCCTCTCCACACCCTACCTCACCCCTTGTCCATACCTAGGCCTCTGGGGGAAGCTGTCTGTACTTGCCTGGGATGCAGTCACATCTGCACCAATCTGAGGGGGTATCTTGGTTAGGGGAGCCCAACCCATATCTGAGCTCTGCCTGAGCCACCTTTTGGTTTCTGGAATCATAAGCTAGCAGTGGTTTTCAACTTTCCTAATGCCACGATCCTTTAATACAGTTCCTCATGTTGTGGTGACCCCCAACCATAAAATTATTTTTGTTGCTACTTCATAACTGTAATTTTGCTACTGCTATGAATTGTAATGTAAATATCTGATATGCAGGATGTATTTAGGTGACCCCTGTGAAAGGGTTGTTCAACTCCCAAAGGGGTCTGGACCCACAAGTTGAGAACTGCTGGGCTAAAGAGACCTTGAGGGAGCTGTCAGTCTAGATTGGAAGTTTCGCAGAAAAAAAAAGGGGGGGGGGTGGGAGTACAAGCAAAGCTTTAAGGGTGGAACCAAGTGCAGACTCCAAGCCTACCTCAGAGGGGCCTTCTGCCCCAGTAGGAGTGAGCCAGTGGTGCATTGGTCTCCAGGAACACAGGGGCCATGGTGTGTAAAGTCACCACTCTGTCCCCTGGCTCTACTGAGCTGGCCTGGAACAAGTATGCACATTTGCATAGAAGTCAAGGAGCCTCCCAGAACAAAAGCAACCCACACACTAGCCCTGAGTGTTTGAACTTCACCATAAAAGCATCTCTGATGAAATGAAACTGCCCCAAATGAGGACTGGGGGTAGAAACTGCCTCAAAGGGAAACTTACCTATGAGAACAGGCAGTGGCAGGACTCAGGGTCCAGGTTCAACAGGAAAGCTTAGGATATGGGGCTCAGCCTGTGGACTGGCCCAGGTGCTCCCAGAGTGGCTTTTAGAGACCACAGCTTAGCAAGACATTGTGAGGTGAGCATTCAGACCTTGGGAGGCCGAGGGTGGGGTCCTCTGCTGCCTGGGCTGAAAGCGGAGCAGTGGCACCATCCCCAGTGAGAACAAGGAAACCTTCTTCTGTGCAGGGCCCTTTCCTGGAAGCTATGGCAACCAAAGCCAGGAGTTCACTATCCCCTTGACACTTGGAATCCTGTGCTTGTTGCCAGATCCTGGCCCCTTCTGTCCCTCTGCTGACCAAGATCCTAAGCCTCTCACAAGGTGTCCTCAGCTCTGTGGTCCAGTGTGATTGACAGCAGAGGGGCTTGGCTATTTGGTCCCTGGGAAAGGCCATCAGACACCATGGTCCCCCTCTTAGTCCTACACTGAATCCCAACACTGGGACACCTGGAACTTCAGCTCTACTTCATCTGATCAGTACCCGGCTGCCTGGGCCCCGCCCACAGCTACACCCAGTAGCCTTTCTGCACTGAGAGCAGCCAGTCCAAGCATATTCCAGGCTGGTCCTTCCTTTGGACTTTTTGCTTGTGGTGCCTTCTTTCCTCTTCCTACCTGGGTTCACCTGGCTGATGCTTAGAGATTCAGGTTAGGCATGCTGGCTGCAGAAAGAAATCCCCGAATCTCTAGTATGGACTTCTCTGGCACCCTGCACAGACCTGACTCCTATATTTCATCCACTCCTTCCACAAATATTTATGTACCTACTATGCATCTGTTCTAGGTCCCAGGGACGCAGCAATGAGCAAAAGAAACAAAAGAATCCCTGCCATTATGGAATCTGCTTTCTAGAGCATGTGCAAGGGAGATAGAAAATAAGTAAAATAAACTACATGGCATGTCAGACTCAAAGTTCTATGAGGATTAAACAAAACAGCAAATGTAAGGAGACAAGGGAGGTGTGTCTCTTTCGCTGCATGCTCCTGAAAGACAGGCATTTGGTTGTGTTTCTGCTTGGACCACAGGTCTAGCAGGGTACCTACTGAGTGGTCCTCTCCACCAGGCCTCCACATGCACAGCCACTTGCCCCTGGAGAGCCCAGAGATCCCTTGGGTGTCTGAACCCATGCCTCCCCTCTCCAGATCATCCAACCAGTCTCCAAGGAGTGAGGGCTTCCACTGGACTCCAGGACCACCCAAGCAACCTGCATAGCCCTTCTTGAAAGCAATCTGGGCATCGAGCCAATATTGTTCTGCCAGCCTTTAAAGAAGGGACTTTGGGCAAAAAATTAATAAACTGATTTTTGATGAAGGTATGAATCCCAATGCGGCATCAAAAGCCAGATATACTAGAAGACAACCCTGCCCAGATAGCCTCGTAAGAACCGTAATCCACTCCAAGAGGCTGGCTCTGGACTGGAAGAAAGGGGCTAGCTTTAGTGCTGTTTTCTAGAAGTTTCTTTTCATGATTTTTTAAAAATCAGTTATACTAGAGATGAGAATCATTTCCTTCCAGGCCACAGTTCAGACAGGCACCCTATATTTCAAGAAATTCCTCTCCTGCTCCTAACCCCCATTTTCCCACAGGTAATCTCTCATCCAAGGTGGCCCAATCACTTTCTCCTGGGATGTGGAAGTGAGTTCCAGGGTCCCAGAGGTGTTGCTGCTGCTTGGAAGCTGCCTCATGAGCACTGCAGCAGAGAGAGGACATAGAGCTGGAGTCAGCGCCACACGCAAGGCAAAGCTCCCCAGCTGCCAAGAGAAGGTAGAGCAAGTGTGCAAAGGACAGAGGGATGGAGGCTACGGGAGACAGAGACAAAGCTATGAAAAGGTGGGGGTTGGAGAGAGAGAGAGAGAGAGAGAGAGAGAGAGAGAGAGAGAACAGGAGAGACAAACAGACAGGCTGGCTGGGTCCGGCCATTTGAGAGAATGCTGAGATACATGTGTTGGTGGAGGCATCCTGGGAGAGGGGCATGTGGCTCTGCCTGAGGACACCCGAGAGATGAAGCTTCCTGGCAAAGAAGGATGATGCCTAAGGTGAGCACCTAGGATGAGTAAGATGAAGCTGAGAAGCAAGGAGCGGAAGGGAGTTCCAGGCTGCACATATCACAGGGAGAGGTATGAGGCATCGTGGCATGCCCGGCACATCCTGCGAGTCGAGGATGACTAGACAGTGAGTAAGACTGAAGAAGGAGCAGGAGCCAAGACCCAAGGGCACACATGTCATACTGATGAACTTGGACTTGGTGGTTGGTCAGCCGTGTGGCAGTGTTCGTGGGCAAAAGAAAACATTTTAAACCTTAGATGCTGTATGAGGGCTGAAGATATCTATCAGAGCATTGGCAGCATAGAAGTGACAGAAATCCTAAGGTGGATGAGAAGTGAGGCAGTGTGGGAGAGAAGAGCACCGCACCGAGTCTAGAACCCCAAAGAGCAAGACTGGGATCTTAAGACCCCAGCCTCCATCGAGGAGTCTCTGAAGAATCGGTTGACGAATAGAAGGAACACCGGGTGAAGGCTGTCTTGGGAACCAAGGAAGTGGGAAGTCTCAGGAATGAGATCAGTAAAGCAGTCCAGAAAGATAAGGACTGAAATGTATCCAGTTTGCTTGATAATCGGGAAGTCGCTGGAGACCAAAGTAGTTATAATGGAGCTGTAGGGAGAGAATGCTGTGGGGTGGGGAGCAATGCAGTGGGGCGGGGTAGAATTTCCTACTGAAGATGGCTCTTTAGTCAAGCTCAGGGCAAAGGGAAGAGAACAGGGTCTAAGGAAGGTGCTTTGGAGGAAGGGGAAGTTTGCATGTTTCTGGGGGAAGGGGAGAGAGGTTGCAGACATCAGAGGGAGATAGGAGTAGGTGGAGTGAGTCCTGGAGGCATCAGAGGGAACACAACCCAGTGCACTTGGGAGGGGCTGACTTGACCCTGAGGAGGGAAGCCTCCTCCTGGACACCAGGTAAGGTGGGCAGGTCTGTGTGGAACACAAGGAAAGCAGGATGATGGGAGCAGTAGCAGTGCTCAACCCAAGATGAACGCTGGGAAGAAATGTGAACCAGAGCTTACCTGTGGGTCCTGACCCTTTCCCAAGAGAGTCCAGAATAACCCTCCAATTCTAAAAGAGTAGCTTTCTTCTATAGTCAACTCAGGAAGAAGGAAAGATCTGAGTCTGGGTCAGAAAATTAGCAGGTTTTTTTTTCAGGTATTTCAGGCAACAGGTGACAACAAGTCTAGGATCAAAATGTAAGATGGTGCTGAAATGGATCAGAGGTAAGAGTCACTGGAATTGAGGAAAGCAAAGATTCTGAGGCTAGGCTCCTGGATAGGTGTCTCAAGTAAGAATGGCATTCAGCTGCAAGCAACAGAAAGTGACTACAGTGGTTTACATGAGCAAGGGATATACATAGTAAGTCCAGAGTAGACAGATGTTTCTAATAGTTCACTATTAAATGGCCACTGTCACCTATTTCCTCATGGTTCAAAGATAACTGCCCCTGCTCCAGCCATCACATCTACAGTCAAGGAAGGAAGATGATGCCAGCCATGTATGTCCTGGGGTATCAAGAAAGCAAATGCTTTTCCACAAAACATTTCCTCACCCCCAACAGATTCCCACTAAGGTCTCCTGGAGAGAACTAAGATACGTGGTCTTTCTTGAGTGCAGGAGAAGCGAGGACAAGGCTGCCATGATAGAGTTCAACCCTGAGCCTGGACTCACTGCTGCATGGAACCAGATTCGAGGAAGAAGGGGGAACTGGACATTGGTCAGGCAAAGATGAGATCTGCTGCAATAGTTCCTCTGAGCTGTGAAAGCCATCTTGCCCTGTCCCCAACGGTTGAAACTCAGGTTTTGTCTCCCAGCAATGCTGGGCAAGAGCTTCCCAGGACTCCTGCCCTCCTTCCCACTCACCTCCTCAGGGCCTTCTGGTCCTCTGAGCAGAACAGACAAGGCAACACAGAGGCAAACCATGGGCAAAACACTGCCCAAGTAGCTACTAACTGGCTGTGAGGGCCAAGGAGATGGGAGGATAAAGTTGATCCCATTTCAAACCCAGGTGACCTGTTCTGTAGCCCGTGGAAGCCCAGAGGACCTGGGCAGCAGTGGTGTGCCAGTGTGTGGCCAGGATGCCAGGCTTTGTCTCAGATCAGCTAGAGTGTGGGTGGCTGAGCTCCTCCTGTCCCTCTGTCCTTTGTCCACTCCTTCAAACACACCTTCTCACCACAGGGCCTTCACGTAAGCTGTCAGTCTAGAATGCTCCTCCCCATACTGTTCTCCGGGCTAACTCCCACTCCTGCTTTGGACCCTGGCCTAAGCGTCACTTTCCTCAGGCTGAGTGAGGATGCCTCTCCTGGCCCTTTGCCTGCTCAGTTCTTCCCAGTTTTCCCTCACGGGAAATAATTCCGCATTAGTTCAGGTAAGTGCTCCTGTTACCAAGTCAAGCCTGAGGCCTCAGTGAGCAAGCACAGCCTCAGGGTTTATTTCCCTTAATTGTTAAGTTCAATGGGACTCAGGTAGCCTTCCTTTATCTCATAGCTACACCATCTCCACGGTGCCCACGGCCATCAAGACAGAGCAGAGAAGGTTGAAAGCGACATACCAGCTCTTAAAGTCTTCCTGGAGGTGACCCCATAGCACATCCACTCAAGGTCCTTGGCCAAAATTAATCACATGGCCCCAACCCAAACTCTAAAGAGGGGAGATGGGAAATGTAGGGAAGCACACAGAATATTTGATGAGTGCTGCCCGTCTCTGCCACAGATCTTCCTAAAACAGCAGTTCTCAACCTGTGAGTCACAACCCCTTTGGGGGCCGAACGACCCTTTCACAGGGGTCGCCTGAGACCATCAGAAAACACATATATAATTACATATTGTTTTTGTAAGTAATCACCATGCTTTAATTATGGTCAATTTGTAACAATGAAAATACATCCTACATATCAGATATTTACATTACAATTCATAACAGTAGCAAAATTACAGTTATGAAGTAGCAACGAAAATAATTTTATGGTTGGGGGTCACCACAACGTGGGGAACTGTATGTAAGGGTCGTGGCATTAGGAGGGTTGAGAACCTCTGTCCTAAAACCTCTTATCACAATTGTCATTTTACATTTGTTTACAAGCTTCTTTAACGACAGGTGTCCTTTTCCTTAGGCTAGGAACTCCATAAGGGCAGAAACTGTGTGTGTGTGTTGGTGTAGCAGTCACCTTCAGAATACTTGTGTGTAGTAGGTGTTCACTAAATACTGAACCACTGAACCGAGTAAGTGGGCAAGTGGGCTCAGCAAGGGGATTCACTGCCAGAGCCAGAGCACCAATTCAGAGGTGAAAGAGGTGAAATTGACTTAGCAATTGGAAGGACAGCTCATTTGACAGAAAAGAGCAAGAAGATCTGCTAGGAAAAGGTGTTTGGGTGGAGGAGTGCCTTCCATTAATAAACCAGCTTTTATTAATTCACTTGTAAGTCCTGTGGCCCTCCCTCAGCTGCCTTGGGGCAAGAAGTAGGGACGCCAGGAGCTGTGGGGGAGACGGCAAAGGTCACATAGCCATCACCAACACCCACTCCCAACCCCCTGACCCTACTACTGCCAAAAATAATGTAGCAGCAGCAGAATCTGCAGTCTATAATTAGGCCCCATGAAGAGGGGAAGCGATCTCAAAAAGGTGGTTGTTTTAGCTCTGTTAGCTGTCTGGTAACTGAAGGGAGCCTGTTTTCCAGGACAGAGGCCTTAGAAACTTTTGCCTGAGAGCAGGCAGGCAAAGGGAAAAGAAGTTACTCAAGAAAAAAGGCTTCAAACCTCTGGAAAGGTGGTGGACTCGAAGCATTTAAAACTCAGTTCTGCCTCTCAACAGCTCTGTGGTTGTAGCTACAGTACCCCCCATCTCTAAACTTCAGCTTCCTTGTCTGCAAAATTAATTCTTCATCATCAATTCTAAGATGCACTTTCTTTTCACATTTTAACATCTCTGAAATGAGGATGCAATTTGCAATCAATGGCAGATTGCAATATTGTTTACAGGTTGTTTTTTTCTTAGCGTTGCAACACGTAGCTATGAGTACTACACCCAAATGTCCTATATTTGATAAAATACAGTATTTCTCTTTTCTTTTAGGATCAGTTATTAAAGGGAGTAATGCCTCTGGCATAGGACCTGGGCTTAGTAGAGTCTCAAAATAATTGCTATTTTAAATTTATTACTTCATGATATAAAAAGAAAAACAGTCTTCAGACTCTTTGTGAATTGCTTGATTTCTATCCTCAGACTCTGTACAACTGTCATTATGGGCTTTAGGAAGTGCCCTTGCATGACTTGTTGGGGGAAATGAGCTAATTTTGCAGATGGGACTGGAATAAAGGCTAGATGAGGGGGCGCAGAGGAGTAGGGGACAGAAAGAACACCGAGAGAAGAGACGTTTAAGCCGTAATATTAACTGATGACTTCACTGGAACTGTACAATCACAATTGAACTGTAGGAGATGCTGGCTCCAAGCCGGGAAAGGCAGCGAGCCCGAATGCAAGATCAGGCCTCATGAATGACTCAGCAAGGAGCAAAGAACATCCAGGATAACAAAAAAAAAAAAAAAACAAAAAAAAACCTTAGCCGCAGAGAACCAGAGACTGGAAGAGTCGAGAAGCCATGAGCCTTGGTTATTGTCAAATTGGAAGTTGAAAATATAAAACTTTTCTTTTTCATTGAAAAGATAGAGACCTTTGTTTGGTGGAAAGCTCCCCACCAATTTGTAAAGAAATGAAGGCACCCTGTTAGGTACATGGGAAAGAATGCCCAAATTTATCCCCGTTTAGATCAGCTCCTCCCCCTCACTGTCTGTCCTCACCCTACCCCCACCATGAGTGATTTGCTCTATTTGAATTGTATCAGTTTTAATTGTTGGAGTGGTCTTAGTGTGTGGCTATCTGGGTATCTGTACTTGAGTTTAACACTTGAAAGTTTAGTTTGCTTTTCGAAGTGCTTTTTATAAAAGGATTTCTTTTCTTTTTTCCCCACCACCATGTATGCCCCTAAGGATTTCATTTCTTAATGGAGTGGGATAATATTTAAAGGCAATCAGGGTTTGATTTGTATTGATCTAGAGAACTTCTACAGGATGTCAAATGTTTATGGTTTTTCAGATCAAAATGATAAGAATCAGGGAAGGACATTAAAAAGTAAGCTTTTAAAGAAACTTGGACCAACGTAAACTGATGAACAAAAACAGATCCAGAGACAGAGAAGCATCGATCAGACCATCAAAACTCAGAGGGAAGGTACAGGAGGGGAAGGATAAGGGGGAGAATCAACCAAAGGACTTATATGCAAGCATAAAGGCCTAACCAATGCACACAGACAACAAGGGGGTGAGGGCATGAGTGGAGGAAATGGCAGGTAATGTGGGGATAAGGACACATATGTAATAACTTAATAAAAAATAAAAAATTAAATAAATAAAATATTATATATATTAAAAATAATATATTTATATTATTAAATATATATTATATATATATATATTTTTTTTTTTTTACAGAGAGGAAGGGAGAGGGATAGAGAGTTAGAAACATCAATGAGAGAGAAACATCGATCAGCTGCCTCCTGCACACTTCCTATTGGATATATGCTCGCAACCAAGGTATACGCCCTTGACCGGATTCAAACCTGGGACCCTTGAGTTTGCAGGCCAACACTCTATCCACTGAGCCAAACAGGTTAGGGCTAAAAAAAAAATTTTTTTTAAAGAAACTTGGGTAAGAAGTGACTCAGGACATTCTTTATTTTAAGGAAAGGGAATTATTAATGAATTGTTTTGGGGAATAGAATGGACAATTGTTATGTTACCTCTATGGCAGAAAGAGCAAACGTGAAGATGCTCAGTTTTGTATATAATTCAGTGCATGATTAGGTAAGTGTGTCCAGTTCTGCTAAGTGAAGGTATAAAGTTGTATAGCAAATTTACATTAAAAAAATATAGATTCTACAAAAATGCAGAACTGAGTTTTTGATCATAAGATTGCTTGGCAAATAGCAACATGTTTATAAATATTTTCCATGATGTAATTTGTCCTTTAACTTAATCAAGATGACTTCTTTAGAGATAATTTTTGTGATGAAACTTACATTTCAAAGCTGAGATAGAAATTGGGCTGGTTTTAAGGTAATTTTTATTTAAAAATATCCCATAGTGTTAGGATTAATTTGCTTGGTGATTTTAATAAGAGACATACAATAATTATTGGTGAATGGGATTGGATTTTGTTTTTAGAGGTATCTCATCTACCCATAACCTAGCCTGTGCTCTGGGGTGGTTTGTGGTATGATCGTCATAAAATAGGCTTGGTCCACTGAACACCTGTGATCAACTCATATCTACAAACTATAAACACTTCTAATAACAATGTTATATGCTTTGTATTTTATACATTTTGAAAGTGATTTTGTGTCTTTTAATTTGAAACTTTGTTTATAACATAGTCAGTCCCTATCCCTGGGGTGGTTGGAGAAGTGGCTGGAAGTTTATGTGAATGGTCCCGGAGGTGGCTGGTAGAGCGTGCTATGAATGTGGAATCGCATGACTGGATGCATTAGGGTTTGCAGAAGCTGCACTGGAATTGTGACTAGACACAGGGATCCTCAGTCTAGAGGAAATCAAGTTTCAGCTTGATAGATTTGATCTGGGTCACCCCCAACACACCTTGTGTACCTCATGTACTGTTCCTCAGACACTGTGGCAATAGAAAGAATATCTTCTGCATCGATCCTAAGGTAGCCAGAGATATTGCAGCTCCTTTCCGGGGGCCCTGCTGGCAAGTGCCGGCCAGGTACCAAGTCCATCATCTGCATCTGCACCAGTCCGGGCATATGCCAGGGCATGCTGTCATCTGGACCACACCTGGACTGGAGAGAGCCTGTCTTCTGTATCATTCTAGGTGTGAACAGTCCTTTCCGGAAACAGTGGGTGGCAGCTTCTCTGGGCTCTTTTCCAACTGTAGCAGAATCTTGAGAAGGTTGGATTCCAGCCAAGGCCACTGCCTGCGTGTGTCTCTGGTGCCTCATCCCATACCCCTGATCCCTAAATACCTCTTCGTCCAGAAAGTAGGCAAGTGCTCATGCTACCAGAGGTTCCTTCAGTCATATATGGCTGTATTGAAGCCTGTGGAGCATGAAGTTGCAGATTCCTGGTGAAATTGCCTGGAGGAAATCAAGTTTCAGCTTGATGGATTTATCTGGGTCATCTCCAACACATTTTGTGTAGCTCATGTACTGTTCCTCAGACACTGTGGCAATGCTTACACTGTCTGGCCTCCCCTTTGCTCTCTTCCTACTTTAAAATCAGCTCGCTAGTTGTGACAGTAACGATACTAGAAGCATAGCTAAATGGGTATATTCATCTTTTGAAGCTCAGGTCTTTCAACCACGACAATCTAGAAGAAACTTTACTGTAGGAAGTTGTTAGCATGTTTTTGACCACACCCATCAGGACTGTTGTCTTTTGTTTTAATATATTTTTATTGATTTCAGAGAGGAAGGGAGAGATAGAAACATCAATGATGAGAGAGAATCATTGATTGGCTGTCTTCTGCACTCCCCTCACTGGGGATCAACTGCACAACCTGGGCATGTGTTCTGACTCAGAACGGAAACACGACTTACTGGTTCATAGGTCTGTGCTCAGCCATTGAGTCACTCAGGCCGGGCAGGACTGTTACCTTTGTAATAAAGGAAAACTGGGAGCTCCAGCTAAAATAGGACTTCCCAGAATCAGAGCTGGGGCCACATTGCCAGTTTACTGATGTCTTGAGCTGTTAAGATGGTGGTTGTCCATAGGGGTAAGTCACAGGATAGCTGAACAGAGCCTCAGGGCACAGGTGCTTATCAGGGCAAATCGGGGTGACTTGCTGGCTGCCATCCAGGAGAGGTCCTCACTGGAGCACAAATTTCACCTGGTCATTAAGGAGATGATTTTATTCAAGTTGCTGCAATAAGGAGAACATCCATTAACGAGGAACATCTCACAGAAAAGGAAGGGAGCCTGGGGTTTTATAGAGCAAGGTAAACAAGGGAGTCATCTTAGAGTTTAATGGGTGTCATGAGGAAGGATGGAGATGAGACTTACTTACTTGCAGAACCTCCTTGAATTCCTTGAAGCTAAGATGTCTATGCTCTTGGTGATGTTGTGCATAGTCTTATTATCGCTAATCAGAAGCATGCATGACCCATCTTGTTGGACTTCCTTAGCGGTCCAGCAGCAGCATGTCCAACCCTGTGCACGGTCTGTTGTGGTGTTGGTTCCTTCAAGGTCAACGCCAAATCACCAGCCTTCAGCTCACTGTGCTTCTTAAATCTGGAGGGAAAGGCAAAGCAACCTGGAGTCTGGTAGGGATCTGAGCAATCAAGTGTTAGTTCTTGGTGATGCCGAGTCAGGTGAGTGGAAGAAAAAAATGAAACAGTAGATTGGAGGATTGAAGTTGTATATTGAAGAAAACTGCAAGAATTAAAAATTTGGTAAGGATTGACCATTGGACAAGGCAAGAGATTGAATTCAAATATTTCTCTTTTTTTTTTTCCTGAGAGAGGAAAGGAGAGGGAGCTAGAGGTAGAAACATCAATCGGCTGCCTCCTGCACACCCCCTACTGGAGATAGAGCCCGAAACCCAGGCATGTACCCTAACCAGGAATGGAACCGTAACCTCCTGCTTCCTGGGTTGGTGCTCAACCACTGAGCAACACCAGCCAGACCCCATCGGTATTGAAACATGCCCATGTCTCAGCTATCTTCTAGACCCTCTCTTCACCAGGCACTCCTTTCCACTTTCCTGTCTTGAAAATACAACCTATGCGCATTGCTTCCAAATCTCTCATTCACACCTAACCCACTGCCATCCCAGTGTCTTTTCACCCATTACTCCATTGGTACAGCTCTTTCCAAGGTCACTAAAATGCTCCTGTTGCCACATCCAACTGATAACTTCCTCCCCTGTATGTATTACTTGATCCTACTGCAGCACTAAACTATTCCTTCTCTTGAAATGTGTCTGTGGGACATAACCCTCTCCTGTTTTTTGTCCTATTTTCTGATCGCTCCTAGATGATGTCCATCTAACTAACTAGCCATATTCTCCAAAAGCCTGGTTTTCATTCCATATTCTTCATTTTCTCCTACCATATATATGTATCAGATCAGCAAATACTGCTTTCTAAATACTTTTTTTTCTAATTGTTTCATTCTTGCCCATTCCCCCTACCATAGTCCTAGCTCAGGCCCCTTTATCTCTTGCCAGGATGGCATTGCTTCCTTCTGACCCCACTACCTCTGATCAGGCCTTTTTCTCATCCATGTGGCACAGAGGATCAGAATGGCGTTTCTAAATCTAAAGTACACACCTGAGCTTGTCATTTCATGGCTTAAAGTTTCAACATCCACTTAACTCAACTTCTCTCTGCTGTCTTCATGTTGAAACTCAGTCTTTTCAACAGGGATAAAATGACTTTTCATTATTGGACTTTTGCTCATCTCTCCAACCTTACCTGTGCCAACTCCCCTCCTCAATCCTGTTATTAGTGACAGTATGGATGGACCTTGAGGGCATTCTTCTAAGTGAAATAAGCTCTACAGAGAAAGACAAATGCCATACATTCTCATTAATATGCAGAATCTAAAAGAGCTGAGCTCATAGAAATAGAGAATAGAATGGTGGTTGCCAAGGGCTGTGGGTAGAGAAAATAGGGAGATGTCTGATCAAAAGATAAAAATTCCCAGGTATAAGATAAATAAGATCTGGGGATCTAATATTCAGCATGATGACTATATTTATACTAGAGGCCCAGTGCACGAAAACCATGTACTGGAGGGGAGGGGGAGAATCCCTCAGCCCAGCTTGCCCTCTCTCAGTCCAGGACCCCTTGGAGGATGTCTGCCTGCTGGCATCCCAGGGGGATTGGGCTTAAGCCAGCAGGTGGACATCCCTCTCACAATCCAGGATCCCTTGAACCTTACCACCCGCCTGCTCATTCCATACTGCTCAGCTCACTGTGGCTCACTGCTCCTTAGTGGCAGGCTCCTTACCACTCAGCATGCTGCTCCTTAGCGCTGCAGCAGAGGCAGGAGTGGCTCCCGCCACCACTGCTGCACTCGCCAGCTGTGAGCCTGGCTTCTGGCTGAGCAGCTGCTCCCATTATGGGAGCGCACTGACCACCAGTGGGCAGCTCCTGCATTGAGCATCTGCCCCTGGTGGTCAATGCACATCATAGCGACCAGTTGTTCTGGTCATTTCACCATAATGATGGCTTAGGCTTTTATTATATAGGTAATTGAAAGTTATTGAGAGTAGATCTTAAATGATATCACCACACACATACACACAAAATCAAAATTATGTGAGATGAAGGTGTAACCTCACTGTGGTAATCATTTTGCAATATAAACATGTATCTAGCTCTAGCAGGGTAGCTCAGTTGCTTAGAGCATTGTCCTGATACACCAAGATTGCAAGTTTGATCCCTGGTCAGGGCTCATACAAGAATCAACCAATGAGTGCATTAATAAGTGGAAAAACATGCCTTAGCCAGTTTGGCTAGGTGGATAGAGCGTCAGCCCGTGGACTGAAGGGTCCCAGGTTTGATTCCGGTCAAGGGCATGTACCTTGGTTGTGGGCACATCTCCAGTAGGGGGTGTGCAGGAGGCAACTGATCAATGTTTCTCTCTCATTGATGTTTCTAACTCTCTGTCTCCTTTTCTCTCTGTAAAAAATCAATAAAATATGTTTTTAAAAAAACAAATCGATGTTTCTCTCTCTTCCTCTCTCTCTCCCCCTTCCTCTCTAAAATCAGTAAGTAAATTTTTTAACACATGTATCTAATCTTCATATTGTACACCTTAAACTTATATATGTTATATGTTAATGATATCTCAATAAAGCCGGGGGAAGGGGTAATAGCAATAAAAAAATTCTCCTCTAAGCTCTATAGATTGAACTACTCATGTGCACTTCACCAAATTCACTGTACTTTCTGGCTTTTGGTGCTATTTGAATGGTTTTCCTTGAGCATTTCTCTTCATCTCCAACTGGCTAAGTCTTATTCATGCTTCATGTGTCACTATTGCCTGTTGAGTTACGTGTCTCTCCTGTACTACAAGCTTACTGAGTTGCTCAATGTCTCATTCCCACTGCTTGTGTTCAGTAATTATGTGCTCTCAGTATTTGTTGAGTAAACAAAGTTTCAATGAGCTTTAGAGCAGGTTTGGTGGGTATGAGGCTATGGGAAGGGTGGGTGGAGCAATTAAACAAGAGAGTTATAAAGTTCAAGCTTCAAAGGTACAGTGGTGGTGACCGAGAGACCCTGGGTGGAGCTACCCGAGTGATTGTTGAAGTGCAGTGGAAGTGGAGGTCACTGGGGCAGAGAATAGGAGGGAACCATGATCCAACACATGAGATGAGTGGTACTTACATTGCCAAGGAGAAGTTAGGTATAGAGTGGGGTAGAAGGGAAGCTGTGAGTCAGGCTCCAAAGTCTTTTCACAGGTGGTGTGATTAAGGAGGGGAGGTGCCTTCATCTCATGACCAAGCTTCAGTGGAGGAGAGGAAGGGAAATAAATGATAGTGATGGAAGATTTATACAAGACCAATCATGACTCTAGAGAATGGCGACCCTGCCTTCTGACCCTGAGATCTATGGACTCGGCACAGGAGAGTGAGTTGCCTCTGTGAAGAGGGTTTTAAGGTGAAGAGGTGGAGGAATTTCCCAGAAAGAGGTTGTGCCTACAAATATATATATATATATATATATATATATATATATATATATATAGAGAGAGAGAGAGAGAGAGAGAGAGAGAGAGAGAGAGAGAGAGAGAGAGAATGGACTTTCCAGAGAGCCTAGTTGAAGGAAGAAAGTGTAAATTTAAGTGGTCAAATGACAGGGCTCCTTCTGCTTTGGCTTCAGAGTTTGTTCCAGAAATTTCTTCGGTCTTGCTGGAGTCCTGCTCTGACCCTTTCAGTGAAGGGATAAAAAAAAAAACAACTTGCATATGGGGTTATCCACCCCCATGCAGTCACTCATTCTGTGAGAAATTGGGTCTTGGTTTGTTTTTGTGGGATGTCAGCACAATCAAGGCCTCCCTTTGGGATTACAATAAAAGAGGACTCCCATCTTTAAAAAAAAATGGAAAGAAAGAAGGCTGAAGGGGTAAAGTCCTTGTTGACCAAAGTTTCAAAATTAGATAAAATGTCCAGTCCGCCTCTCGGGGGGGACTGGCACCTCCCTGCCATGGTTACTGGAAAGAAGCAAAGAGCAGCTTGAGGACCAGCAGGCTCAGGCCTTTTTGTCAGCTGACTTCTCTCTGGCCTACATGGCTATGATTTTTCTAACAGCTGCTAATATGCTTGAGATAATTGTGGTTGGGATGGACTTTACTTTTAATGTGCTGATATTTTACTTATATTTCTTATAGTAAACTTTTTATTTAGGTTTTCTCTATATACTTACTTGTAATAATAGTCTACTTTTCTTTTTGTGTCAGTTGCTTTACTGAGGTTTTGTATCAAGATTATAATGAGAACAAGAATAATCGGCACTCTCCCAGACCAATGGAATCACTCCTTGCATTTCAACAGGAGGCCCCAGTCATTAAGCTAATTACGTGGACATTATAGTTTGAGAAGCTGCCCCAGGCCTTGTCATTTACTGCAAACTGCTCCTTCCCTAACATCAGTGTAAGCAACCTGGCTCTCCAGCCAGCACTTCTTCGTTGCAGCTCACTCCCCGTACTGTGCCAGTTCCAACAATCCTTTCACCCACCATTTCATGGGTCCTCCAACTCCTACAGGATGTCTCCCTCCTACTGTCTGCATCTCTACACCCAGTTCTTCACTGACTCCTATCTGGCTTGGATTCAACAGTCGACCATTACTATTATTACTTTCTTGTATACACCCTCTCCTTCCTTTGCTTTTTCTCTCTGCATGGAGTTCCTTAACAAAAATAAACCTGGTTGAATACTACGCCTTCCCAGTAACCTGTGGCTGGTGAAAAACACAGAATAACCCTGCTGACGGGTCCTGCTTCACTCCTCCTCTTCCCTCTTTTCCCTCAAACTTCCAACAGCTCCTCCCTTCCAGGTTCTGAGCTAATGATGTTGCTCCCCATCTATATATATAAAAAACCAGCAACCAGAGTGCCGGAACAACCGGAACAACCTGTTGCTATGACACTCACTGAGGCCAGTGAACCGGCCTGATCAGGGGATGAGGCCAGCTGGCCAACCTCCTGCAGCCCCTCCCCCAGGGTGCTGGCCCCTGATAGGTCCCCCAACTCCATTCAGGGGAAGGACCGGCTGGCCCACCTCCCACAGACCCTCCCTACAGCCAGCCCCACCCTCAATTGGTCCCCCTCACCCCAATTGGGGGTAGGGCCTGCCAGCCAATCACCTGAGGCCTCTCCTCCCAGCTGGCCTGGCACTGATTGGGCACCAATCAGGGCAGGCTGGCTGGCCAACCTTCCACCATCTCCCCCTCCTAACAGGCCTGGCCCAGATCCACTGATTAGGGCCGAGCTGGCCAGACCCCAACCATGCACGAATTCATGCACTGGGCCTCTAGTCCTAAAATTAAAAACACATAAATAAAAAGAAAGAAAACAAGCAAACAAAAATTCCTTTGACCCTACATTCTTTTCCAGCTACCTCATTTCTCTGCCCCTCTTTAGAATAAAATTTCATGAAAGAGTTCTCTACTCTCATGTTTTCTCTTTCTAGAGCCCCATTCTCTCTAGAGACCACTCCAGTCAGGCTTTCCCACCCACCTCTGCTGAAACAGCTCCTACCAAGGCCACTAATTACCTCTATGATCCTGACCAACACCAACCTTGCTTGAACTATTAGCCAGAATCGGTATCATTGGTCCATTCTCCATCCCTTGATCTTCCAGCACATGATGCTCTCCTGTCTTTTCCTGCCACCCTGGCTCTTCTCCTCAGCAATGTTTGCTGGTTCCTTGTCTCTCCCTGAACTCTCAAGTGCTGGTGGCTTCCTATTCTTCCTCGGCTTTGCCCTTTATTAACACTCCCTCCCTCAAAATTACCCCATTGAGTCTTGAGATTTTACTTGTTCTGAGGACTCCCAAAGTTCTATCTCCAGCCCAGACCTCTCCTCTAAACCCCAGACTGCTAGATCCATCTTCCCACTTGGGTGTCTAACAGGCAGTTCAAAGTAAATATGCCCCCAAATGTGTTCCCGATTTCTTCTCTTCACATCTGCTTCTGTTTGTCTTCCCCGTTTCACCAAATTGTAATTTCCCGATGCTTGATAAAATAATGACAAACAAACGAACTCTTAGAAATAAAATTCTCTCCGCTCCACCTTTTAAATGCCTTTAGAACCCAACCACCCTTTACTTCTCCCTGGATCCAGCCTGTCTTCTGTCGACTGGATTATTTCAAAAGTTTTCTAACAGGTTTCCCAGCTGAAAGCCTCATGCCCTTCAGACTCGTCTTCACAGCACAACCAGAGTGGCCCTTTTAAAATGTTAGACCACATCCTTTCTTTGCTCAAAACCCTCCACATAGCTTTCCATCTCATTCAGAGTAAAAACAACAAAGGTCTCACTTCAGCCTATATGGTTCCTGTTCTCTGCTCATCTCTGTTCTCTTCCCACCCTCAGGGTCTCACCTTGCTGGGTGTCATGGCATCCCACAGCAGGGCCTTGGTCCGTGCTGTTCCCTCTGCCTTTCCATGCACATAGGTCACAACACGCTCTTTATTCATGTTGCAGCTACCTGTACAGGAGAGCTATAAATAATAATACCCTGTACTCCCTCCCTTCCTGGCCTGTGTTGCTTTTCTCCATAGCACTGAAAACCATCCAATGTCATATATGTGCTATTTATTGTTTGTCTCAGGAGCAGGGAATGTTTTGTTTACCGTCCCACCACCTGAAACAGTGCCTGTCACATAGTAGATGCTGAAAACTCCTGTCCAACTACAAAAAAAAAAAGGCAACAGAAAGAAACAAAAGTAAACATGTACAACATTTCTATGTTCCAGACTCTGCTGTTCCAGACTCTGCTGTTTGGGCTTTGCAATGCCTTTTCTCCTTCATCCTCACAAGCCTATGTTCCTGTATTCTTATACGAGTGTGTGAAAAATCCAGACATAGGGACAGGAAACAACCCATGGAGACTAATGCTGGAGCTGGGGTTTAAATCAAGGCTGTCAAACCCTATTAATCTGGATCATTCTATCACTGTCCAGTCTCTCTCAGAGGACGCTAAAATGAGAGTTACTTGTCTCTCACAAAGATGACAGTTTCAATCTACACAGAGTCCGCTCTTGGTCTTTAGCAGAAATAAAGCTTTGTTAAGAGTTGAGGAAGTGGTTGTGAAGTGAGCGTGAGATTCCTCCAGGAACCGTGCTTACACAGAAAAGGGGCTGAGCACCCACCTTTAAGTGACAGATGAAAGAAGAGGAAGTCCCCATTCTCAGCTTCTGCATTTATTTCTCTGCGTCCCCTCCCAAACGAACCTGGGCAGGGACTCCGGCGCCGAGTCCGCCCGGTCGCCAGGGGGCGTCGGAGGCCGAAGGGGGCGTTGCGGCGCCGCCCGACGTCGCGCCCTCGGCGGCTGCGCAGTGCGCACGTCAAAGCCGGGCTCTGTCCGGGAGCGGGGAGCGGCGCGGCCTGGGAGAGACCGAGTCTCCGGGAGCCGGGCGAGGGCAAAGGCGGCGCCGGCTCTGCAGCAGCAGCCGCAGCCCAGGCGATCGAGCACAGCAGTGAGGCGGCCGTCGCGGGAGCCCCCGAGCCGCCATCTGCCCGCGCAGCCGCCGCCGCCGCGGGAGCCCGTCGCGGGAAGCAGGAGCAGGCGGAAGACAACGGAGGGGCAGAGCGCCCGAGCCGCGCCGCGGGGACCGAGCGAGCAGCCCGAGGCGGCGGCGGCCGAGGACGGGGACGGCGACGACGCGGAGGCTGAGAGGGAGCCGCCCGGCCCAACCCCGTGAGTGACCCTGGGCCCTGCCCTGCTTGCGGCGCGGACGCCGGCTCGGCTTCCGCCTGCCCTGCCCGGCCCGTCCCCGGCCCCGGGGCTGCCTCCATTTTCTCGGGCCGCTGCGGCTCGGCCTCTCGCCGAGCCTTCCCCTCCTGCTCTCGCCGATGCCGCGCCCAGGGGCCTGCGGCGGGGTCTGGGGCTCCCGGGCTCCCCCGCCGCCCTTCCGCGGGGCTCCGGCCCGGCAGGAGGCGCGGGGACGTCCCGGCCGCAGTCCGGAGGGCAGGGGAGTGCGGTCCCGGCCAGCTGTCACTCCCGTCAAACACGGGCCCCCGGTAAAGTTTCTGTGGCCCGGAGGCAGGTCGTGCCGCCGTGCTCTCCCTTTCGGGAAAATGCCTAACTGACTTCGGGGAAGGAACTGTGCGGCCCGAGCGTTCCCGAGTTCGGTTGGACCCGCCCGAGCGCCGGCTGCGTGCAGGCGCCCCGGTCGTCCGCCCCGGAGGGATTCAAAGATGAAGCCAGGCCCGCGGTCTCCTCCCGCGGGGAGTCACGCCCTGGGGCGGGCGATAAGCGTGGCGCTCGGACCGTCCGACACCAGGAAGGAGGCGATGAAAGTCTGAGGAAAAGCACTGCCAGGTGCTGGAAAGGCACCCGGGGAGGACGGGACCCATCAGTCACTTCCGCCTCGCGGAAATCTGGGAGGCTTCCTGGGCGAGGCTGTGCCGAGCGGAGTCGTCAAGGCCTAATGGGGTTTGGGAGTGAGGGTTGCAGGATAGGCAGGGTGCAGAGAGGAATAGCAAAGCGAGGGGGCAAAGGTCAAAAGGCGTCGATCGTGTAGAAATAGTGGGTAATTCATTTTGGTGCCCAGGACCTTGGTGGGAAGCGGGAGGAGGAGGGGTGCTGCAGAGGTATTGGGGGACCTGAACCTGGAATGCAGGAGAGGAGCGGGGTGATGAGTGGCATTCTGCAGGAAACTTAGAGCGCCTTTCTCAGGGACTCGTGAGCCCGGAAATGTAAGTTAGGGGTATTAAAGGCGCTTTTGTGAAAGAAAGGGGAGAAGGAGGCCCAGTAAAGGGTTGGTATTCTGTGACTTGAATATAATGCAGTTTGAGATCGATTTTGACAGCTTCCCAGATATGTAAGTAAGTCCACATCCAGTCTAAGCTAAGCACCTTTTTGCAGAAAGCTTCATTAGATATCAGGCACTTAAGTGATGGAAAGATGTGTTTCGAATAAACTCATCTCCACACAAGGTGCTTCTGTTGGTGCAGTTCACTAAAATGCATCAACACTTCTGGCATTGTGTATTAGGTGCCTGCACTTTGGCATTACTGACCTGAACATAACTTCTTTGAGATGACATTTGTGCAAAGCAACCTAAGTTGATTATTTTAAAAATCAAATTGTTGCTAATGTTCTGGGAGAGAAAGTTGGACATGGAACCTTTTTTATAGAAAGGTAAAATTTATTTATTTTTAGTTCTGAAAATCTTTAAAGGAGAGCCAGAAACAAAATTCCCTAGCTTTATTTCGTATATTTAAAAAACATTTCTAGCAAGTAATTAGCTGTTTTTGAAGTCTAGAATCTGTGGAAACAGTTTAGAACCTGTGTTAGTTTGGTAAGCACTTATTTGTTGTTTGCTTATATGACAAGTCAGCGTCTACTGTTTTCAATTAAAAGTTATTAAATGCAGGAAATACTGGAAATTTTTAAAAATTTATATAATCTTATCACTTAGATTTGGTTACTGGTAACTTTTTTGCACAAATCTTTTATGATTATGTTTTCTTTATATAATGAAATAAACCGCATGTATGTAACACTTTTAAGGTTTTTTTGCCATTAAATATCTTCATGTAAAAATATTTTTACCCAAGTAAGACAAGTCTTCTTAAATGTATTATTTTCTTTCTGACAAGGTTGCATTATTTATGTCAGATAAAATGCAGTAGTCATGCATTTTATTTAATAACTGCTATTGTGGACAGAATTTTTTCTCAAGATTTCTTGTTTGAAGTATATTTATTAACTTATCTGTATAATTTAGATCCTATTGTTTGTTGAATAAATATTACTTAGGACACATCTTGTCATCAGGTATGAAAAAGATCATACATTTCTGTTATTATATGAGAGGATGTACTTTTTAAAAAGGCATTATAAAAAGATTACTTTCATAGCTGCTATCGCCCACACAATGTAATGCACTTCCCATTTCTACAACCCCCTCCTCCCCCCAAATAGTCTTTATAGGGTATCCATATAGACTAACTACTCTTCATCGTGACATTACAGGTTCAGGCTAAATGCATTTAGTTTTCTGTTGGCATTTCTATAGTAAATATAGAATTTGTCATGAAATAATTTGCTGCTGTAACAAAAGGGACTTCTTGTTTTATTTCAGGCATTTCACTTCAGTTCATTATCATTTCAGACTGCAGGTTCTTGTTTAAATGTGCTTTTCATTCTAAAAAGTATTAATAAGGTCTCTGTTTCTGTTTCTAATGACATAAAAAGTGAGCTGCTGAGCTAGATTGAATACATTTTCATAAAGTCAATATAAAAGAATAGCTGAGAATGTCCAACTTAAAAATGGGGTTTAGTTTTATAATTTGGTTTTATTTGAATCTTTATTTGTATATTGCAAATGTGTATGCCACAGACATCCTTTATTATTTTTGAATATTTACTAACATCTTTTCTTTTGATCATCTTTTGTAGATTATATATTTCTGTTATTACGCCCTACTTGCCCAAGAGCCTTTTTCCCAAGAGGAGTTGATCACTGATCATTCAGATTTACCTGCCATAAAAATACAGATTCAAATCCAAGTTGTCCCCCTATCTGACCTCCATAGCACACAAAAATAAAACTCAATATAGGGTAGAATTTCATTTCAAGTAGTGTGTTCTGGTTACATTTCTGGTGGTGTTTTTATTTTTAAAATCTACTTTTCTCTTTTCCATGTCTCCTTTTAATTAGGAGTTTGATTTTATGTATGTTGTCTTGCGTTGATGAATACGAGTGTCAGAGATGTATTAGTATGGATAATGGCAAAATGTTGGTAAAATTTTGGTATGTGATGAAATTGTGGGAAAAAGGATCAGATATCTGATCCTCTACTTGGATTGCTTGTCACTTGTTTTGTTGTTCAGTTATTTAGGTGTAAAGATCTTGTATTTGTGTAGATGTATATCAAGCCAAGTAGCCTAAAAATTGCATAATAGCTTAGTCATCAGTCTATATTTTGGTTTTTACTGGAGAGAAGATTGGTATTGTATCCATCTCGAATTTAAGAAGGAATTGAGCTATATGAGAGTTCTTTGAGTGTCTCACCCCTCTAATGCCTATCCAACTGGATCTTAATCATTATCAGTCTATATAATATGGGGTGAGTAAAGTGAGGCAATTATCTCTACCACCAGCACTTGTAAAGTAGACCAGTCTGGGAGGAAATCAATAAATGTTCTTTGTTTCTCAGGCCTTCCAAGTTTGTGAAACAAGTTTTTGAAGGACTGAGTGACGTATAATAGTGATGAAATTAAGGTTCACAGCTTGTTGCCATCAGCATTTTGTTTTAGAGCGTGCATATGTGTGCATCGTCCTCCAGTGTGTTATTTCTACCTCACTGAGTTTCCTGGCCCCACTGGGCTTTTAACTTTCTCTAGAGATAAAAGAGGTCTGATGAAGGCAGAATTGTGGTTTGTTAGTAACTGTAATGTTAAGCTGGCAGAGGAAGGAGGAATGATATACAGAGAATTGTAAGAAGTCAGTCAGGTGTGAAGTGGCCCCAAAGGAAAGAGGTAAAGCCTAGCCATTTATGTTGACAGTGTCTAACACATACCAGTTTGCATAATCCTTAATAGATAGTGTCTAACTTTAGATAGTGATTGTGTTTGCTTGTTTATATGCAAACATGTATTTTCATATGCATAGTTACAAAGATGAGGAAATCTAGTTAACCAAAGGTTAATGGCTGACTGGTTTTATGGTAATTATCCCTTGAGAGCATTATCCAGCAGATAACTTGTTGATGACCAAGAAAATATAATACCAAAACATCATAACACTTTGATTCTTTTGATAAAATGTTCATTGGGAAGCAACATACATTTTGTAGCTTGATCTTAATTAAGTGGCTACTTTATAACTTTGTCTCATGAATTGTAGCTTGCTCTTTTACAGGGTGCTATTAACATGTTAGTCACTGTCTCTCCCTCCACAGATTATGTATCAGCTGTATTCAGGCACAGGAAGGAATAGCATGAACAGATTTTTGTTCACATGTCTCTAGTTAAGGCTTATCCTGCAATTTACAGAATTCTAAGACTCCGTGGTTAAAAGTACAGATGCAGCCAGACTCCCTATCAGGGGTCCTCAAACTTTAAACAGGGGGGGGCCAGTTCACTGTCCCTCAAACCGTTGGAGGGCCGGACTTTAGTTTAAAAAAAACTATGAACAAATTCCTAGCACACTGCACATATCTTATTTTAAGCAGGACAGGCAGCGGCGGCAAAAGCACCCGGCATGTGGCCCACGGGCCGTAGTTTGAGGATGCCTGCAACTAGATAGTTGTACCCTCTACCTGTTTTGGGCTCTGTCACTTTAGGCAAGTTCCTTCACATGTCTGCAAAGATTATAGGGGGCTTTAAACGAGTTACTATTACATCTAATGTGCTTATAACAGGGCCAGGCACATACCAAGTGGGGGACAAGTTCTGTGATGGCGCTGATACTACACTCTTCAGATGGAAGAAACGTGAGAACTTTAGGAACTCTCTAGTCAGAATGTTTTTTCTGTAGTTGAGAACACTGAGGCCCACTGTAACTTGAGCGTGTGTGGCTTTGAGTGTAACTGGTGCTTTCTGAGAAGTGGAGTCACTTGCTTAGGGTCATGCAGCTTATTAGCCACAGGACTGAACTAGATAGAGCCTGGTTCTCCTTATTTATCCAGTTGGCTTGAAAGAAATTGCTTTATACTTTATTCAGTAACGTCTTCTTTCAACCTTTTCGCCAGTATTTACAGAGATTATATTTACATCCTAAAAGTTCTTTGTTTCATAAATCTTGTTTTAAGGTATTGAATATACTAACATATATAATTATGATTGTAGCTGGAAAGTCTTGTGGGGGTGTTTTTTGAAGTTAAAAATTGAAATAGTCAAGGGAGATGGACAAAAATAGATTGAGGGAGAAAATTACTATTTCAGTACCATTAATTTTAGGGCAAACCTGAGGTAGGTAGTCTTGCCTCCCAGAATCATTACAGATGGGAAATGAAAATGAGGACTTGTTCAAGGTCCCACAGACATTGCACACTTGAGCTAGCATTTGAACCCAGATTTGCCTCACTCCAAATGTGTTTTATTTTCCTCCATATGTTCTTGGTTTCTTGTTCATAATTTTTTATTTAGTACTTTAGAGTGAAGATTTGTAAATATAGCCTAATGAGGATTTTAATAGGTTTCTAGACAGTAACCACGTGTCACAACACAAAATAAGATGGTTTATTTTAAGTGCTCTAGTTGTATGGAATCATAATTTGATTAGTGGCTTATAGTTCTAGTTAGTCCAGTAGTGTTTATTTTCCATATTAGTCTTGTAGAGAAGATGGGAGGCCTTGAGCTACAGTGGGAAATGCAGAAGCCTGGGAATTGGAAGATCTGTCCTGGTTCTGACTCAATGCCAATCATGTCACCCGGGCATGTCACTCCACCTTTCTGGGCATCATCAGCCATCCCGTTATTCTACTAGCGGGACCAGGTTGAAAACCCTTCAAGTCTCTTGCTCTTATTTTCAGTGATCCTATGGGTAGGCTGTCTGACTGCCTTTTTTTTTTTTTTTTTTCCAGTACTAAATACCGCTCCTTTTTTTCTGTAGTCTTGAAATCAGTTCCTTTATGAGAACTTTCTGGCACGTAACCGTACTTTAACATTTTTTTTCTCCTGGTTGGTCAGGTGCCTGGTGTTACATACCACAGTAGGGTAGTTCTCTGCTTCAGGGAATGTAATATCAAAATGTATCTTTACATTTTTTACTTTCATACTTAAGAATAAATGGTTAACAGCTAAATGTTATATAGTTGTAAAGTACAAGCTTTTAGTAAGTTAACGATTAACAAAATCCTCAAGCCTCACATCAAGTTTTACTGTCAACTTCTAAGTACCATAAGCTATGAAGTTCTGTGAGTTCTTTGTTTTGAGGAAAGGAAAAACTTTAACCAAGGCAATGGAAATAGAAAAGAAAGGACCAAAAAGGTAGAATTGAATTTGAGGATGTGAAGAACATGCACAAGATAGTATGCATGGCCGTAATTGTTACTAAGCCTCTATCTACATGAAGATGGTATGCTAACCTTGATCATAGGATTGTTTCTAGCCAAGGAGATGATGGTGATGTTCACCACCCCTGAGCATTCATAACTCCTCAAACATATATTATGGATTAATTTGTTCCACAAGCAGTTTTTATTGCCCATTAACCTGGGTTCTGTCCTATATGCCAGTCCCAAAGGGCTCCTAGTGTAGATAAACAACTGTTCCCTTCTTTGATGGCATGTTATCGGCCAGTTCATTTACTTCTGGATTCTCCAGCAGGGAGACAGAAACTCAGGTCACTAACATGATCTTTGCAGATCTTTAGTCTCTCTGTTTACAGTACGTTTTTTTCCCCTCTGTTCAGCCTTTGTTCCAGTGTGAGTTACAAGTTTTTCCTCTGTATTTCAGTTTCATCTCAATAGGCTTCCTATGTATGTAAGTTTGTTCGGTAGATTATAATTAATTTGAATTGCAGGTTTCTTTTTACCTTTCTTCATATCTTTTCTAGTCTTCTTCCGTTTCATGTTTTCAAAGTATGATACATTGTTTTTGTACATATTAATTAAGTGATACAACTCTGTAATGTTCCAAAAACTTCTCAGCAGAGATGAAATACTTAACCAAATTACAATTTTCTGTTAATTTTATTTATCTCTGCTATATTTGTGCTTATTTGCTATAATAGCTGAAGCTTATGAAGACCCTTTCCCTAATAATTTTACATAAAGCAGTGTTTCCCACATTGCGTTTTGCAGAACACTAGTCTTATGAAAGATTAGGAACTGTTGGTGGAAGAGGTTACAGAATGAAATAATGTGTTTAGGAAAACACTGAGTTCAAAACAGTTAATCAGATTTGAAATTTGATGGTATTGTAATTTTTCTGTAGAACTTGTCAGGATTTTTATTTATTTACTTATTTTTCACACTGTAAAAAGTTTATTTAGCCTTTAAGAGAGAAAATCACAGAGGCCAAAGAAGCAAGCCAACTGGGCTGCATGAACTCACAAAACAGGTTACAAAGGCAAAAGAAGGTCTCTGGGAGCTTAGGAGAAATAAAGCAAAGGATAGATACCTAAGGAAAGAAGTGGGGGAAAGTATGGGCATACTTGAGAGAAAGCGTGCCAGGTTTTTTAATAATGTGCATTGTGACTCTCTAGGAAGGACATATTGTGTACAGTATTTCCCAGTTTGCCAAGATTATTTGGTCACAAGAATACCCCCACCTCTAGAAAATACACTCAAAAACATCTTGAAGGAAGGTTCTATTGCAAAACAATTTGGAAACCCCCTTATTTACATACTTACTAGTATGTAATTCAAAGCACTTTTTTAAAGAACTTTTTAAAAGAGTTGTTGATTTGAGGGAGAGAGAGGTAAGGTGAGAGAGAAAGAGAAACATTGATTTGTTGTTTCACTTATTTATGCATTCATTGGTTGCTTCTTGTATATGCCCTGACCAGGGATTAAACCTGCAACCTTGGCATATTGGGATAATGCTCTAACCATTGAGTACCCGGCCAGGGTTCAAGTAATTTACTTTGTGATTAGAATGATTGTTTCTATCAGGTCTGGAATCCAACTAAGGTTGGAATAATTTATTTTCAGTTTAGAATGAACATCTTAAATGAGTGGCTTTTCAATCCTTTATATATATATATATATATATATATATATATATATATATATATATATTTTTTTTTTTTTTTTTTTTTTTAAATTTCGACCCACACTGAGAAATTACATTTTGTTCAGTGACCCAGCACATACATTAGCACACTGTCCAAACTGGAAAAGAAGTTTCATGAAACAATACCTAGACCTTACTATAGTGAGAAAACTGAAGCTCAGCCTAAAGATAAGAAGAAAAACTCTAACCTTAGCATTCCTGGATTTTGTTTCTGGTTGGGTTTTCTTGGCCCGTTGTGAAAAGCCAGTTTTGCATCGAGTAGAGCCTACACATAAAGTAGTTGTGAGGATTCAGTAAAAAATGCTTTGTACAATGTGACTGATATGCTGAGTGCCCAATACATTTTAGCTTTTATGGTAAGTGAAGCTCTAGAGCTCTTTCTGCTGCAACAGACACACACTTTCAAAAGTATTTTAAGACTTTGAAAGTGAAGCAGCCTTCAAGTGAACTTGGGCTCTGATTTATAGCTGGATGTATCATTGGTTGTGATCTTAGTTGCTGAGCTTTATGCTGTATTATTGTGTGTAATTTATTCTTTTTTTTAACAGCACCTTAAATTTAGAAGAATCTTCATAGCATGTATTTAAATACTAATATGTGCATATTTACACCAGTAATTAAATTAGCATGCTTAGCCCTAACCAGTTTGGCTCAATGGATAGAGTGTTGGCCTGAGGACTGAAAGGTCCCGGGTTTGATTCTGGTCAAGGGCATGTACCTTGGTTGCGGGCACATCCCCAGTAGGAGGTGTGCAGGAGGAGCTGATCGATGTTTTTCTCTCATCGGTGTTTCTAACTATCCCTCTTCCTTCCTCTCTGTAAAAAATCAATAAAATTTATTTTAAAAAATTAGCATGCTTAGAGTTTAGAACAAGGTAAAAATTGCTATTCCATGTTTTATCCCTATTTCTGCAGTTTACTAATTCCCTCATCATTAGTATTTTATATTTCTACTAGAGGCCCAGTGCACAAAAATTTGTGCATTCGGGGGGTTCCCTCAGCCAGACCTGTGCCCTCTCGCAGTCTGGGACCTCCTTGGGGGATGTCCACTTGCTGGCTTAGGCCCGCTCCCCAGGGCAATGGGCCTAAGATGGCAGTCAGACATCCTTCTGGCTGCCCAGAAGCCCTCGGGGGATGTCCACTTGCCAGAGGGGAGCAGGCCTAAGCTGCAGTCAGACATCCTTAGTGCTGCTGAGGAGGCAGGAGAGGCTTCCGCCATGTCAGCCTAGCTTGTGGCTGAGCAGAGCTCCCCCTGTGGGAGCACACTGACCACCAGGGGGCATCTCATGCATTGAGCGTCTGCCCGCTGGTGGTCAGTGTGTGTCATAGTGACCAGTCATTCCCAGTTGTTCTGCTGTTAGGGTCAATTTGCATATTACCCTTTTTAAAAAATATATATATTTTATTGGACTCTAACTCGGGACCTTTCAGTCCACAGGGTGATGCTCTATCCACTGAGCCAAACCGGTCAGAGCTGTATATTATCCTTTTATTATATAAGATAGAGGCCTGGTGCATGGGTGGGGGCCAGTTGGTTTGCCCTGAAGGGTGTTCTGGATCAGGGTGGGAGTCCCGCTGGAGTGCCTAGCCAGCCTGTGTGAGGAGCTGAGGGCCGTTTTCAGGCTGGTCACACCCCCTTCAGGATGGGGGTTCCCGCTGGGGTGCCTGGCCAGCCTGGGTGAGGGACTGATGGCCCTTTTCAGGCTAGCCACGGCTACAGGCTGGAAGCAGGTTTCTTGGATTTATTTATGTTCTATAATTGAAACTTTGTAGCCTTGAACAGGGCCAGCCAGGGCAGGTGGGAAGCTTGGCTGTCTCCATCGCCGGGCTCTTGCTTTCTCCAGCTCCGTGGCCACCACCATCTTTGTGAGGGAGTGAGGGAGTGATGGTTAATTTGCTTATTACTCTTTTATTATATAGGATTGGTTTAATTTTGTAGAAAAGGGACAGTTGGAGGAAATTAACAATGGTGGGAGCCAAATCTAGTTTGTAGACTGTTCCCTGTTGTTCTGAACATAATTGACTACCTTATACACTTATGTCACCTACTGATGTATTTTGTATTGTTTAGCCTTGATTAAATGTTTTTCTGTTTGCTTCTTTTATTGCCTGTTTGTCCTCAGTATGTCCTGAAGTTGCTGAAATGAGAGGTTCCAGTCAGCACCACTGAGGCATACCAATTCAGTATGAAAGTAGTATAAAGATTCTCTACTTGTGTAAACAAAAGGAATGAAGTAAAAAGGATAAATACAGTGGTGGGCAAAAGTCAATTGTGAAACACACAGTTTATTCTTATATTATTTATTATCTAGGGGCCCAGTGTATGAATTCAAGTACATCGAAAGGAACTGTGGGCTGAGAGGCTGCAGTGGGTACAGGGGCAGGTCTTGCCTATCCTCTGTGCCCCTGCTTGGCTCCTCCTGCCATCATCCCTGCTCCCGCCACCACTTGCTCCCATGAGCTGATGGCATCGGCCCCACTCACACTCGCTGATGGCGCGGAGTGATTGGGACCAACACCAGCAGCGAGAGTGAGCAGTGGCTGTTGCCCTGATTGCCCCTCAGGAGCAGGGGAAGGTGGAGAACCCCTCAGAGGCAATCAGGGCTGGCAGCTGCCACTGGCACCCACTAACGGCGTTGAGCGAGCATGGCCAGCACTGGCAGCAGATGTGAGTGCCAGGCAGGACCACCACATGCAGGAGCAAAGAATTTTCAGTAACCACCAGAGGCTTGCCCCAATGACAGTGACCAGTGCCCCACCTTGGTCTGATGTCCCTGCTCACCTGCTCCACCATCCTGCTGCGGCCAATGCCCGCCGTGTTCTGCACATGCCCCCTGGTGGTCAGCGCACGTCATTACAACCAGTTGTTCAGTTGGTCTGCCATTCGGTCTATTTACATATTAGCCTTTTATTGTATAGACTAGAGGCCCAGTGCAAGAATTTGTGCATGCAGGGGGCGGGGCAGGGTGGCACGGGCAGTTGGCTGGCCAGCCCTGCTCCCCCAGGCAAGCTCTCGGTCAAGTTCCTGTCGAGGGGACAATTTGCATATTTGGCTTTTATTATATAGGATTATTTTATTATTATTATTATTGTTGTTATTATTAACCTACTTTTGCCTACCTTTGGAGTTGCTAACATAGCACATATAGGTTACCTGCTGGTATAAAGTTTAAGACCTCCTATATATTCACCTCATTTAATCCTATAGTAACCCTATTATCAAACACATATTTTCAAGTGAGTAAATGGAAAAAAATAAGCTAAATAATTGGTCCGAAGTCCTATACCTAGAAAGGAACCTGAGATTTAACACATTGGTCCCAGAGTGTACACTTATAACTCACCATACTCTGTTGCCTCTCCCACATGGTACAGAATATAGAACCATCCTGGAATATAGGAAATTTCGTTATAGAAACAGATGAGGTCCAGTCTTCTGGTCAGGATGTATGATATCTCAGACTCAGAGAACTGAGGTACTGTCATTGGTCTTTGAGGAGGTATGAAGAGAGGGAGCTGTGCAGGAAGATTAAAGAAGCTAATGTACTTTTTTTCAAAAAAGGGGAAGGATGAAATCTATAAAGTTATAGACACTAGGCTTCATGTTGATTACTGGACAGATCCCAGAAGGAAGTCCTTAAAAATGTTTTGGTTACTGGAAGCTACCATCCATTACTATTTCCTTTCTTTATCGGTTTTTGTTAAATGTCTTGGATAAGGGTGTAGACAGGATGTGGATATCTGCAAAGATTCATAGTTTCATTCATATTTGAGATCTGAAAAACGTTAAATTGTATAACTTAAGTTGAAATATGTAGGATTTTAAAAGTCATTTTGATATTTTTATAAGGTAATTTTACTTACATTCATGGTATTAGAGTATAGCTATGCAAGAGACTTTTCCTGAGCAGTATATGGCAACATTAGTCACAGACATTGACCCACATTCCTATGCCTTGCCTTCTTAAATAGGCAAGAAGGAACTAGAACTGATAACATTTTTCTGTATGTGCACACAGCAAAGTAAGTACTTCCTAGCTTTATATGTTAAAAAATTATGCATCCCTGTTCTTTAAGATTGATTATAACCCATTTATTTACTCAAGAGCTAGTCTTGCTCTTATTCCTGAAGACCCCCAGTGGCCCTGCCCCTGATCAACCCCCTCACCCTGATCGAGGCCTGCCGGCCAACCACCGCAGCCCCTCCCCCTGGCCAGCCCCACCCCGGTCGCCTCGTCTCACCCTGATCAGGGGCAGGGCTGGCCAGACCCCACCAGTGCATGAATTCGTGCACTGGGCCTCTATTTAGTTTATAACATTATATGTTTCAGCAGATGTGCATTATAATTGAACATCTGTATATACTACATTGTGCTCACCGCCAAAAGTCAAGTTTCCATTTGTCATCATACAGTTGATTGCCTTTACCCATTTTATCCTCCCTTCACCCTCTTTGTCTGCCTCTAAGAGTTTGTTTTGTTGTTTATTTTCTCTAGTTCCACATATCAGTGAAATCATATGGTATTTGTTTTTTTTGTCTGACTTGTTTCACTTAGCCTAGTACCCTCAAGATCTATGCATGCTGTTTCAAATGGCAGGATTTCATCATTTCTATTGCTGAGTAGATTCTGTTGTATAATCTATATATATAAAAGGCTAATAAGCAAAGTGTCCCCATGGGAGTTTCACTGGGAGTTCTGTCACTCGCTATGACATGTGCTAACTACCAGGGAGTGGCATGGAACGAAGCAAGGCCTCTTCCAGCAGCCAGGGAAGGAGACACCAGAAGGCCCCAATTGGCCCTGATTGCCAGCCAGGCCTAGAGACCTTACCCGTTCACGAATTTCATGCACCAGGCCTCTAGTATAACACATTGTTTATTTATCTGTGTGTGGACATTTAGATTGTTTTCATGTCTTGGCTGTTGTGAATAATGCTGCAGTGAACATAGGTGTGCAGTTATATTTTTGAATTAGTGGTTTTGTATTCTTTGGATAAATACCCAGAAGTAGAATAGCTGAGTGTATTTTTGAGAAATCCCTACTATTTTCCATAGTGGCTGCACTAATGTACTTTTTCATCAACAGTGTACGAGGGTACCCTTTTCTCCGCATCCTCTCCAGGACTTGATAGCCATTCTCATTGTGGTTTTTTGTTTTGTTTTGTTTTGTTTTTTTGTGTGTGTGTTTTTGTTTTGTTTTGTTTTTAATTTTTTAATATATTTTATTAATTTTTTTCCAGAGAGAAGGCAGAGGGATGGAGAGTTAGAAACATCAATGAGAGAGAAACATTGATCAGCTGCCTCCTGCACACCTCCTACTGGGGATGTGTCCGCAACCAAGGTACATGCCCTTGACTGGAATCGATCCTGGGACTTTTCAGTCCAGTCCGCAGGCCGACACTGTATCCACTGAGCCAAACCGGTTAGGGCTTCATTGCAGTTTTGATGTGCATTTATTTCCCTAATAATTAGTGATGTTGGGCATCTTTTCATGTGCCTTTTCACCATCTCTATGCCTTCTGTGGAAGGAGGAAGGATTATTTAGCCAGACATATATAGACAATTGGTTATTCTTTGGGAAAATCAATTTTTATAATTAAGCTACCCTTTATATAAAGAAATCTGTTGCAAGAATGAGTTTTTAAAAACATAAAGTAGAAATGAAAAATTTATGTGAATATTTTTCAGACCTTTGGATAAGGAAGCAAGTGACTGAAAGGAAAAAAAAACTAAAATAAAATCTATGAAAAACTTTACATGATGATAGACGAAGGGTTAATATTTACCTCAGAATAGTAACAGCTCACACAAACTGATAATTGTTGTGTTGTTTTTTATATTTTAAATGCCACCCTGGGCATATTGTGCATGTTAGAATTTTAACAGTATTCCTATTATTTTATAAATAATTGATACACAGAAGGTAAATGTTTTACCCAAGAGTTTTGGCACACACCTGAACTAAACAGCAGAACTGGAATTCAAACATGGATCTGATGAGAGGTTATGCTCTTAACCCATAAAGCATTATGTTTTTTCAAATTGAAGGCTAAAACACTGGGTAAGTGGGCAATCAATTCTGATAGTGGCTAAAAAAAAAAAAAAAAAAAAAAAAAAATGCAAACAAGGAGAGATTCTAAATGTAAACACCTTATTTTCACCTGAATCCACTCTTCCTCCACTCATATGTAGCTTCTCAGGAACTATTGAAGAAAGAGAAGCTGGAAAGTTCTAATTTTTAAATAGTTGTTATTGGATGCCATGTAACTCAGAAAGGACTGTATAGAGAGATGATACACCAGAATTTGACTAGCCAGAACAAAGAAGACAACAGATCAATTCCAAGACTGTGTACATGAGATAAAAAACAAACCAGCCACTTAGGAGTAGCATAATTTTTCCAGGAATTGGAACCCTCTAGATCCCTTGTAATGCAGGCTCTGGTCCTTAGTACACTTGTCTCTTCAGTTGTCTGTAGAGTGTAAAAGTTAAGGTATCTTCCTTAGTACAAGACATGAAGAATAGCCCAGCTGGTGTGACTCAGTGATTGAACATCAACCCAAGAACCAAGAGATTGCTGGTTCAAGTCCCTGTCAGGGCACATGCCTGGGTTGTGGGCTTAATCCTGAATGGGGGGCATGCAGGAGGCAGCCAATCAATGATGTTCCTCTCAATGTTTCCATCTCTCTATCCCTCTCCCTTCTCAAAATAATAATAATAATAATAATAATAATAATAATAATAATACAAGACTGGAGTACAATTAAGCCATTACTTTTCTGATGCTCTATACTTATTCATATCACTGAACTTTCTATTAAAGTTGATACCAGAGAAGTCCAACTAACCACTGTACTTTAACAATTAGCTGAGCAGGTGGGTAGCACTATAATATTTGCCTTTGAAAATTGAAGAGCTTAACCACAACTTCAGTTTTTTGTTGTTAAACTTCACCCGAGGATATTTTCCCCATTGCTTTTTAAAGAGAGTGGAAGGAGAGGAGAGAGAGTGAAACATCAATGTGGGAGAGACTCACCAATTGGTTGCCTCCCACACTCATCCAGACCAGAGCTAGGGATCCAGCCTGCAACCAAGATATGTGCCCTTGACTGGAATCAAACCCACAACCCTTCAGTCCGAGGGTTGATGCTCTCATCACTGAGCCAAACCAGGTAGGACTAGGACTTCATTTTAAATCTAGTTATATAAATTGACTTGAAGAAATGGTCAGTGTTTTCCTCAGAAAATAATACTGTGTTTAACCTGCAGACATATTTAACGGACAGTGTATTATATCATAAAGTATAGTTTTAAAAAAGTTAAATTTCTGACATAGAAGCCCAAATAAAAAATAAATTAAAAACTGAAAGAAGTGAGGTACATGGGCTGGATCAAAGATGGATGCTCACCTGCTCTGGAACTTACAGGAAGACTTAAAAACTACTGTCTGATTCATGTCTAATTTCATTTTAGTTTGAGAAAATTTCAAAGCCTGGATCACCAATCTCCTATTTTAAGGAACAAGCTCAATCTATGCACTCCACTATCCCTAAAAACACCTATAGAAAACAGAATTTTAATTAGCATTAATTTCTTGTTTGAACGAAGATTTTATCAATAACCTTGACATTGGGAGATCAAGTTAAAAACCAAGAAGGCAGATTTTTGAGGCCTGCACAGAAATGGTAATGTCTATTTATGTGTGTGTTTGTGTGTGTGTGTGTGTGTGTGTGTGTGTGTGTGTGTTTTAATTTATCTTTATTGTTGAAAGTATTACAGCTGTCTGTTTTTTGTTATTCTTTTCCCCGTCGACCCCCTCCTTCCTGTACCTGCCTCTCCCAAGCCTTTGCCACAGTATTATCTGTGTCAGTGGGCTATGCATGTATATGTATATAAATTCCCTAGTTAATCTCTCCCTTCCCCAACCCCCCAATTCCACCTTCTCTCTGAAATTCATCAGTCTGTTCATGGTTCTATGTCTCTGGATCTGTTTTATTCGTCACTTTATTTGTTCATTAGAATCCACATGAGTGAGAGATCGTGTGATACTTATCTTTCTCTGACTGGCTTATTTCACTTAGCATAATAATCTCCAGGTCCATCTGTGCTGTTGCAAATGGTAAGAGTTCCTTCTTTTTTACTGTAATTAAAAAAGTAATTTCACAGACCGAGAACAAATACTCCAAAAATTTATATGGAATCAAAAAAGACCCCACATAACTGCCACAATCTTCAGAAAGAACAAAGTTGGAAGAATCACAATACCAGATATCAAGTTATATTACAAAGCCACCATAATCAAAACAACCTGGTCCTGACACAAGAACAAACATATTGATCAATAGAACAGAACAGAGACCCCAGAAATGGACCCAAACCATTACACTCAATTTTTAACAAGGAGGCAAAAGCATACAGTGGTGTTGAAACTGGACAGGTACATGCAAAAAAAAAAACTAGACCACCAACCTACACTATACACAAGAATAGACTCAAATGGATAAAAGACCTAAATGTAAGTTGTGTGACCATAAAAATCTTAGAAGAAACCAGAGGCAGAAAAATCTCAGACATCTCTCATAGCAATATGTTTACCGATACATCTCCTAGGGCAAAGGAAACTAAGGAGAAAACAAATAAATGGGACTACATCAAAATAAAAAGCTTCTGTACAGCAAAAGAAATCATCAACAAAGTGAAAAGAGAGGCCACTGCATGGGAGAATATTTTTGCCAATGATACATCCGCTATATCATAAGCAGTTAATTTCCAAAATATATAAGAAACTCATACAACTTAACAAAAGAAAGAGGGACAATCCAATTTTAAAAATGGGCAAAGGACCTAAATAGACACTTCTCCAAAGTGGACATACAGAAGGCCAAGAGACATGAACAAATGCTTAAAGTCACCGACTATCTGAGAGATGCAAATTAAACAACAGTGTGGTATCACATCTGTCAGAATAGCTATCATCAACAAACAAGTGTTGGGGAAGATGTGGAGAAAAGGGGACCCTGGTGCACTGCTGGTGGTGATGCAGACTGGTGCAGCCAGTATGGAGTTTTCTCAAAAAATTAAAAATTGAACTCCCATTTGACCCAGTGATCCTACTTCTAGGAATTTATAATAATAAAAGTGTAATATGCTAATTAGACCGGGCATCCTTCCGCACGTCCTTCTGGGATGAAGCCAGGGCTGCAGTGTGGGATCGAGGCAGCTGCCTGGCCTGCGACGGAGGAGGGATCGAGGCAGCTATAGCTGCAAAGGCCAAATCTTGCACAAATTTTGTGCATTGGGCCTCTAATATATTCCTAAGAAACCTGAAACACCAATCAGAATATATGCAACCCTAGCTGAGATTTGGAAACAGCCCAAGTGCCCTCATCAGATGAGTAGATAAACAACCAGCAATAATGTCTATTTGTATGATTTTTTGCAGGTTACACAACACTTTCATAAATATTTGGTTTAGTCACCACATTCTCTTGAGTTAGTAGCATTCTGATGAAATAGTAAAGGAAAAAATCAAACATCATGCTCAAAATTTTTGTACAAGGAAATAACTTTTTAATGTAAGTGAATGTATCTATTGTAGCTCTTTTGAATGTTTGGGACCTCTCCCTAAAACTTAACTTTTTATGCTCCCTTGGATATAAGATGTGTTTGTTGTGCATTTTAGATACAGCTTTCAGATAAAAAAGCAAGTTTTCCCTAGTGACTATGTTGTGATGTCAACACTCACCTGGAAAGTACCATTCCATAAAGTGTGGAATGTTCTTTTAGCAATAAATGAAGGCATGTGGTTATTCTGTAAACAGAACTTGGGTTTATGGTGAGTTTTTCAACACCACCTGCCTTCCTTTTTGCTCAATATTTTTATTACCCTCCAGAGCTTCATGAAATAACAAAATAATTTTTGTTTCCTTATGATTGTTTAGATTGTTGCATAAAGCTCTCATTAATTGTAATACATTTTCTTACTCTTGTCCAAATTTACTTTTGTACAAAACGGAATTAAAGAAGCATCTCCTCTGTTGAAGTTTGAGACCTTTACCACAGTGTCCAGTGTATCCTCTGAGTTTGCTACCCAGATTATTATTTTATGGGTTCCTTTCATACAGTCAGGTGGCATGTGTTAATCTTTTGTAGACATACACCCCCCTCCCTCCCTCTCCCCCGCTCCCCCCTCTCCCTCCCCTCCCCTCCCCTCCCTTCCCCTTTTTCTTGCCTGAGGATATTTTCCCCATTGCTTTTTCAGAGAGTAGAAGGGAGGAAGAGAAAGGGGGGGGGGGGGACAACACGACACACACATCAATTGCCTCCCACACACATCCCAAAAGGGTGCAGGAAATGAACCCACAACCCAGGTACGTTCCCTTCACCAGAAATCAAATCCGCTACTGTTCGATATGCCAGCCAATGCTCTAACCACTGGCCAGACAGGGCAGTCTTGTATAGATTTCAGTCTTCCTGTGTGTATGCCTCATCTCATAGCTGTATTCCAAGACCTGGAACAACTCCTAGTGAATGTGTACCACAAGATGAGGCATGACCACATCTTTTGGTTCACAGGCTAAGTTTTGACTATGGCATTGGGAACTTTTCTCCAAAAGTTCAAGCAAGAGCTTTTATATTTGTTCATGCCAATCATTTGACAACTGAATTTCATTTACTTCCTCTGAAATGAAATGGTTTATAGCCTTATTATTTCATCTCGAATTTTTCTCAACCCAGGTCAAGACTCCATATACTAGTTAGTGTGTTGACATGGAGGGATAGAAAGGATATGCTACTATTGACTGTTTAGAAGTCTCAGAGAAATCATCCCTGGGTAAAATGTTTCACGTGATCTCTACAGAGCCGTGTCATTGTTTATTCTGTGACTCTAAATATACTTCTACTGGAAAAAGTCTATTTACACTAAATACAACCACAAGGTGGCCTTTGAGCATTTTAAAAAGAAAACAAACCTTCAAATCTCCAACTATGGTGCTTTAGCTAAGACTGGTTTTATGGCATGTTGGTGCTTTTATGGGTGTTTTGCCAGAATAGAAATAGCAGCTGGGACCTTAAAGGAGAGTGGTTTTCCAGGTTTACATCTGATCCTCTAGAAATAAGTTGTAAATTTTTAAAAAATAGATATTTTATTGATTTTTTACAGAGAAGAAGGGAGAGGGATAGAGAGTTAGAAACATCAATGAGAGAGAAGCATTGATTAGCTGCCTCCTGCACACCTCCCACTGAGGATGTGCCCGCAACCAAGGTACATGCCCTTGACTGGAATCGAACCCGGGACCTTTCAGTCAGCAGGCTGACACTCTATCCACTGAGCCAAACCAGTCAGGGCTAAGGTTGTAAATTTTAAAAAGGAAATTGTTTTTTTTCAGAATACTGTGTCTTCATCAAAATGACTAAAAGGAAAAAATAAAAATAATTTCATCCTTTTTAGAACCACAGCAATTTCTTTTTCAATCTGTCTTGCTTGACAGACAAAATATTTTCTAAAAGCTTTTTTTTTTTTTGTATTTTAACTTTGTTTCAAATTTTTCATTTGTTTACAGTTCAAGTTTGAACTATACCTTCTTTTTAAGGAGTTATCTTTTTTAAAGAGCAGAATTGGCTATTTGCTTTTCTTATTTACTAAAATGCTGGTGAGCATTTACTAACCTGTGGCACAACCTGTGGCAAAGTGAGTAGTAAATATGAGTAGTAAATAAAACAAAGAAAAATGGATTTATAATTTCATCCTTGAAGATTGACAGTTTCACATTTTAAAATGTGGACATGAATTAACTTTCATATTGTTGCAATACAGTGCTAATTTGTAAAGAAATAGTTGGAGTTCGTGTTTTGAAACTAATTTTAAAACTATGATAATGTAACTCTTAATTCCTTAGAGTATCTGTAAGTGAATCAGTGAAAATAAAACTAAGGATGGCAGATCCATATTGATAAAAGACCTTTAAAATACTCATGGAAACCAGTTAATTAGTTACGTATTACAGATGTTTCTAAATACTGCTTTGTAATATGTAACTGATTTTAAGTCTTAAACTACACGCTAAAATCTTTTTTGCCTTGTGGTAATTTGAGAAGTTCAGCATTGTGTATAACTGTCATTAATAAAAGCTACTCAAATTCGTTTTAAATCTGTTTAACAAACTACAGGTTCATTCCTATCACTTGGTTGTGAAATCAGCGTAAGCCCTGGCCAGTATGACTCAGTTAATTGGGCGTTATTCCATGCACTGAAGGGTCTTGAGCTCGATTCCTGGTCAGGGCATATACCCAGGTTGGAGGGTTTTTTGTTTGTTTGTTTTTTAAATATATTTTGATTTTTTTACAGAGAGGAAGGGAGAGGGATAGAGAGTTAGAAATATCGATGAGAGAGAAACATTAATCAGCTGCCTCCCACACTCCCCACTGGGTATGTGCCCGCAACCAAGGAACATGCCCTTGACTGGAATTGAACCTGGGACCCTTGAGTTCATAGGCCGATGCTCTATCCAATGAGCCAGACCGGCCAGAGCCCAAGTTGGAGGTTTGATCCCCAGTTGGGGTGTGGAAGGCAACTGATTGATGTTTGTCTCTCACATCAATGTTTCCTTCTCCCTCTCCTTCTCTCTAAAATTAATAGAAATGTATCCGTAGGTGAGGATTAAACAAACAAAACATCAGCCAAGTGGGCTATAACTAGCATTTTTAAAGGGAGGAAAGGGAGCAGGGTACTTGGATAGAATGGCATAGAATAGAGAATATCAGTGTAATTTTACATAGTAAGAATAAGTGCTGTTTGGTGACACTTTGTGTGTGGGGGGAGGGGAATACTTATTTTTTATATATGAATACATGTGTGTCATGAGGTCAGAAATCTGTAAGCTGTCACTGCTAGCAGTAATGCAGTTAGGTGGCTTCGTGGCCCTGTGGTTGTTTGAATGGCTGTACGCACAATAGAGATTCATGACAGACTTTCACTGGAAAGCTTCTCTATTTGTGCTTTTTAAGAGGGAGTTAAGGGAAACCAATGTGACTTGCTGATCAGATTTGTATTTGACAGGAATCTGGTAAGGAATGCTAATAGCACACTGGACAACAGAGTCAAGATACAAGAAAAAATTTTAATGTCATACTGTATACTGAATCTCAACCAGATGCAATTTCTTTATAAAATCTAATCTAGTAAAAGAGTGATATGCAAATTGACCATCACTCTGAGACACCCATGCCACGTCCACCAGCCAATCAGAGTGGCTGTATGGAAATTAACCCAGCCAAGATGGCAGCCAGCAGCTACTGCCTGACTAGGCCAGCAGGCAACTGCCTGACTAGGCCAGCAGGCCTCTGCTCAAGCAACAGTGTTTCAATTATGGAAGCCACAGAGCTGAAGCAAGCAGGAGGCTTCGTTACCTGCCTAGCCCTCGGCTCAGAGCAATAGTGTTTCAAGTATAGAAGATAAATAAACCCTAGAAACCTGATTCCAACTAGTCTCGCTGGGACCTTGGGTCAATGGGAGCTGTGAGCAGCCTGAAAACGGCCCTCAGCTCCTCACCCAGGCTGCCCAGGCACCCCAGTAGGGATCCAAAACCTGAAGGGACTGTGGGAAGCCTGAAAACAGCCCTCAGCCTGTCACCCAGGCTTGCCACACCCCAATGGGGTGAGGGTCCACACTGGGGGGGCTTGGCCAGCCTGCAAACAGCCATCAGTCCCTCACCTAGGCTGGCCAGGCTTGCCATTAGGTGGACGTACCCTGAGGGGTCCCAGACTGCGAGAGGGCACAGGCTGGGCTGAGGGACCCTAGTTTCTATATAAAAGCCTAATTGACTGTTACAATGGAACAACCAGTCAACCAGTCACTATGATGCTCACTGACCACTAGGGGGCAGACACTCAATGCAGGAGCTGCCCCCTCGTGATCACTGCACTCCCACAGGGGGGAACACTGATCAGCCAGAAGCCGGGCTCCCAACTGGCGAGCGCAGCTGCAGCAGCAGGTGCAATGTAGCACCAGGATGAGTGCAAGCTGCATGGTGCCGGCTCCTCCCTGGCCACCTGCCGCTTGGCGCACTGCTACATCCCCAAGGAGTTGTAGATTGTGAGAGGGCGCAGGCCAGGCTGCGGGACTTCCCCTGCCCCCCAGTGCATAAATCCATGCACCAGGCCTCTAGTAATAGAAATAATTGTTTGGTCCTGATGCAATAATAAACAATGTGTAAAGATGTGGTTCATTAATGGAGAGGACTAGGTCATTTAAATTGTTCAATAGAAAGCAGCCATGTCGTGTGATTATCACAACTATTAATGGAGTTTAAGACTACATTTATGAAATATATATAGGGATAGGTAGTCTTCGCTGGTCAGATCACATAAGGAGTATAGCGACCAATTTGAAACACCACACTCTTTAAGAGGAATGGTGACAATCTGGAATGCCTTGAGGAAAAATGAAGGGGTTCTGTGATTGAGTCAATTCCCGCAAGGTTCATTTTTTAAATCTATAGCAAGACCACAACTGGATGAGTTTTATAGGAATTTTGTTGCCAACTATGCTAAGTGTAGTACAGATTGAATATGAATATACTATAGGCCCGGTGCACAAAAATTTGTGCATTCGGGGGTGTTCTTCAGCCCGGTCCGTGCCCTCTCACAGTCTGGGACTCCTCGAGGGATGCCCACCTGCTGGCTTAGGCCCGCTCCCTGGGTAGTCGGGCCTAAGCTGGCAGTCAGACAACCCTCTGGCAGCCTGGGAGCCCTTGGGGGATGTCCACTTGCAGTGGGGAGCAGCCTAAGCTGCGGTCAGACATCCTTAGTGCTGCTAAGGAGGCAGGAGAGGCTCCCACCACCACAGCTGTACTGGTAGCCATCAGCCTGGCTTGTGGCTAAACTGAGCTCCCCCTGTGGGAGTTCACTGACCACCAGGGGCAGCTCCTGCATTGAGCGTCTGCCCCCTGGTGGTCAGTATGTGTCATAGTGACCAGTCATTCCCAGTGGTTCCGCTGTTAGGGTCAATTTGCATATTACTCTTTTATTATGTAGGATAGAGACCTGGTGCATTGGTGGGGGCCAGTTGGTTTGCCCTGAAGGGTGTCACGGATCAGAGTGGGGGTCCCACTGGGGTTCCTGGCCAACCTGGGTGAGGAGCTGAGGGCCGTTTTCAGACTCGCCACATCCCCTTCAGAGGGGGTCCCTGCTGGGGTGCCTGGCCAGCCTGGGTGAGGGGCTGATGGCTGTTTGCAGGCTGGCTGGAAGCAGGTATCTGGGGTTTATTTATCTTCTATAATTGAAACTTTGTTGCCTTGAGTGGAGGCCACAGCCAGCCTAGGCAGACAGCTTCCTCCATTGTTGGGGCAACTAAGCCTCCTGTTTGCTTTAGCTCCGTGGCTGCTGGTCGCCATCTTGGTTGGGTTAATTTGCATACAGTTGCTCTGATTGGCTGGTGGGTGTGGCTTGGGTGTAGTGGAATGCTGCAATTATCATATTACTCTTTTATTAGATTAGACTAGGGACCCGGTGCACAAAAATTTGTGCACTCAGGGGGGGGTCCCTCAGCCCAGCTGTGCCCTTTCGCAGTCTGGGACCCTTCGGGGGATGTCCACCTGCTGACGTGCCAGGCCAGCCTGGGTGAGGGGCTGATGGCTGTTTGCAGGCTGGCCAAGCCCCCCAGTGGGGACCTTCACCCCATGGGGGTGTGGCCAGCCTGGGTGAGGGACTAAACCTGGGTTTTCAGGCTGGCCACAGCCCCTTCAGGGTTCGGGCCCCTACTGGGGTGCCTGGGCAGCCTGGGTGAGGAGCTGAGGGCCGGTTTCAGACTGCCCACAGCTCCCATTGACCCAATGTCCCAGCAAGGCTGGCTGGAAGCAGGTTTCTGGGGTTTATTTATCTTCTATAATTGAAACATTGTTGCCCTGAGCAGAGTCCCGGCCAGCCTAGGCAGGCAATTTCCTCCATCACTGGTAGAATGGAAGCCTCCTGTTTACTCTGGCTCTGTGGCTGCTGGCCACTGTCTTGGCTGGGTTAATTTGCACATAGCCATTATGATTGGCTGGTGGGCGTGGCTTGGTTAGTGGGCATGGCTTAGGTGTCTCAGAGTGGTGGTTAATATGCATATTACTCTCCTATTAGATTAGATGGCTTTTGTTCCTAGACAGCTCACGCGTTAGTTTAATGCTGGTAATCTATACTAATAAAAGGGTAATATGCTAATTAGACCGGGTCAGTCGGCCATCTTTTGGACATCCGACTTCCTTCTGGTGGGGGCCAAAGCAGAGAGGGCAGTTAGGGGCGAGATCAGGCTGGCAGGGGAGGGCCATTGTGAGCTAGATCGGGCAGCATAGGCAGTTGGAAGCAATCAGGCCTGCAGGGGAGAGCAGTTGGGAGTAAGATCAGGTGGGCAGGGGAGGGCTATTGGGAGCAACCAAGCCAGCAGGGGAGGGCAGTTAGGGGTGATCAGGCAGACAGGCAGGTGAGCAGTTAGGAGCCAGCAGTCCCAGTTTGTGAGAGAGATGTCCCTAATTGGAGAGGATGCAGGCTGAACTGAGGGGAACCCCCTCCCCCAATCCAACTCCCATGCACAAATTTTGTGCACCGGGCCACTAGTTTATATATTAACACGTTTTATTAGGCTGTTCAAAAGTTCTTTTAACATCAAATCACTCACTTTCTATTTACTCCTGTCGTGGATGCCTCCATGCTCAGGGCATGATGATACAGGTCTACCAAAAAATAATCCTACCTGATGCTCACTAAAATTGCTGCCCAGGATTGATGGTGTATTCTCTCAACTTCTAGACCTAGTGTTCGCCTCTGGCTTGGCTTGGACTGGGAGAAAGTCTCAGAATAGGGAATCTGTCATATTACCAGTGGAATTCATTCCTAAAAGACATATCTATAAATTCATTTTTTAAAAATATTCTCAAGACATAGACCTATAATTATGAAAAAATGTATCAAATGTTTGACATCATACTTATTTAACATGTATTTAAGTGTAATTACTACATATAAAGAATATATTCTGCCTCCACCCAATAGCTTAATTATTTGGTGACTAACTGGAGAAAGCTCATGAATTCATGATAGAGTGATTTTTTTTTTCCTCTTCAGGGTTTATTTTATTAGTAACATTCACTCTTGCCCTAGACAAAAACAGTTAGATTATGACTTGTCTTCCATCAACTCCAGTTTTGTATGAATAACAAAGATTTTTTCTCAACACTTTGTTTTTAAATAAGAAACTATAAATAAATAAAGCTTTAAGTGCTCCTTGGTTCAAGTTAAACACTTCCAGTTCTCAATTCAGACTCTGGCACTCTGGTCCCCACTCTCCCAGGAAGACCTGGGGCCTGTGATTTCTTGATTGACTTTGTTCCACAACTAAGCAATGCTAGTGTGGAAGTTATCATACTTTATCAAACTCGATGACTTATTTCAAATGAAGCTTTGAGCCAAAGCTCTGATGTGTAGTTTGAACTCAAAGATAGCAGCTGCTAATACTATTTCTTGTTATAATCTTGTCACTTTTCTTTGAAGAAATAATCGGAGCATATCATGTACAAAAATATATAATTCTCCTATTGAAAAATCCCTAGGAGGGACAAAAATAAGAGTTGGAGATAGTCTCACTCTAAGTGACTCAGTACAAGTTGGCTTACGGCAGTAATTAGAAGCACCCGTTGCAGGGGAATTGCTGGAGGTGCTTGTTAATATTGCAGGTTCCTTTTGAAACAGAATCCCAAGGATTGAACCAAAACTGTGTCTAGATCTTACGTTATTTTATTTTATTTATTTTTTAAAAATATTTTTATTGATTTCAGAGAGGAAGGGAGAGGGAGAGAGAGAGATAGAAACATCAATGATGAGAATCATTGATTGGCTGCTTCCTGCATGCCCCACACTAGGGATCTAGCCCACAACCCAGGTATATGCCCTGATTGGGAATCAAACCAATGACCTCCTGGTTCATAGGTCAGTGCTCAACCACTGAACCACACCAGCTGGGCTAGATCTTACATTCTTTTAAATACTTCTACCATCTAGACTGTAAAAGAGTGTCACTATGATTCCTGCATAGTATCCAGTGTTGAACATCATTGGCCTCAGAAAGTCTGGTCAAGATATACTAATTGCAAAACACATTTCAAAGTTTTAAATACTCTTGAACACTTAATTTTGGTTTTGACATAGTTGATAAACTATGTTTTTGGTAGCTTTGGTAATTAGCCAGAGATTGACCTGCTTCTTAAAGCTATTCATGGTTTATTTAATGGAGCTAAGTTATTGCATCTATTTGCTTTTAAGAAGAGCATATATCCTGCCCTGGCCAGGTGGCTCAGTTAGTTGGAGCATCGTCCTATACACCAAAAAGGTGGCGGTTTCGATTCTGGTCAGGGCACATTATCTAGGTTGTGGATTCAATCTCCTGTCGGGGAAACTGATTCGTGTTTCTCTCTCACATTGATGTTTCTCTCCTTTGAAAAGCTGAATCAAACTTTTAGATGCCAAAATTTAAAAAAAAGTTAGGATAAGGTCTTCCATTTTATATGGATAGTCTAGTGCACCTAACACAATATCTGGCATGTTGTAAATACTCAACATTTATTTGAAATTACACTTTCTGTGACTGCCTGCTTAATTAAGTATCTTAATAGTTCTTGTATGCAACAATCTTATTATTGTATGTGGGGTTTTTGTTTGCAGTTTTGCATTTGACCACCAAGTTTATGAGTTAGATTTAACGTACGTTAGTGTCAAGGCCTATGAACTCAACTGTCTAGGAATGTGTTCTCATTCAGCAGTTTTTCATTATTGTTTCTAAAAACTTACACCCACTCCACACACACCAGAAAGTTGTCCTCTTTAGAGCAGGTACTATTGATGTAATTCTTGAGTTTGTGGCATATAAGCAAGGGCACAGTTAGTACTTGAATGAATGTCCCTACTACTTTTTAGTATTTGTTAATATATAGGTGAATAGAGTTAGAGTTAGGAGTATGTTTCACAGGCCAAAAGCAGTCAGATTGCCTAACAGCAGTGCCTAACAGTCCTAACTTTAATGGTGTTAGGCTTTTATTTTTCAGTGGGTTTTCTGAATGTTTAGCATTTACATGGGGTGGAGCTGCTTGTACTTTTAGGGGTATTAACATAACAGCAGTGACTTGAACTTTTGTGCTTTCTAAAATGGAAGTGACCATTTCTAGTATCATCTGGCCTTCACTGGTTTTGGAGAAAGGAGCAGACTTCTAGTACAAAGGACCACAAATATAGAGCATCTACTCTATAAAAGCGAAATATTAAAATTAACCGTTTCTCCAAGACAGGGTAAGCCACGCCCACCAGCCAATCAGAGCGGCTGTATGCAAATTAGCCCAGCCAACATGGCGGCCGCCACTCACGGACCTGAGTAAACAGCCCTTTCCATTGCGGCAGGAGCGAAAGTGAAGCTGAGCCCCTCAGCTCAGCTCCGATTAAACTGCCT